>CAUYSK010122674.1:0-24519 GCA_963575035.1 Avahi laniger | reverse complement strand
AATTAATTTCTTTCTATTTTTGGTAGAGATGAGGTCTCGCTCTTGCTCAGGCTGGTCTCGAACTCCCAAGCTCAGAATGATCCGCCCACCTCGGCCTCCCAGAGAGCTAGGATTACAGGCGTGAGCCACCGCGCCCGGCCTTCCATTTTCTTTTTCAAAGCATAAAATATGAACATGGCTTGTAATATGAGCAGTTACTACTTTCCTAGTCCCATTTAAAATACAAAGCCTCAAAATGTGATTTTGTCAGAAAAGTAACATTTGAAACCTTGTACCGAATGTATTATAAAAGTAACATATGCTTTTAAACATATAGAAACATAAAGAAAAAATGAAAGTCTTCTATTTTCTCATCTTACTTCCTAGCTAATAGAATTTAGACTTTTTAGAATTCAGATTTTAAATTGAAAAGTTCTTGGCCAATCAAAAATATTTCAACTTTTTAAATCTTCTATAATTTTAAAAACAAAATATTAATCATGCCTCCTTTATTATTGCTATCACTTTAGCCTGTTTTATTTCCTACATCACAGGCTAACAAATACATGATTCTAACTATAAATTCTCTTGAAAACCAAGCCCAAAATAGGAAGAAAAGAAAGAAGGTGGGAGGAAGCCCGTGGCAATGTACGATTTACCCACTTAAAGTGTACAATTCAGTGGTTTTCAGTATATATATAGAGTTGGGTGTCTTACGCATATTTGAGACATGCTGATTTCTTAGGTCTTGAAATTTCAGTGTTTATTTTTAAAAGCTTTCTTACAGGGAATTTCAGATATATACAAAAGTAGACGGAAGGGGGTAATGAACCCCCAGAGTTTATTCTCCTTCTTCCATCTTTTTCCTCACTTACTCCCCCAGGTTATTTTAAAACAAATTCCAGGCATCATATTCTTTCTTCCACAGATATTTCAGTCTGTGTCTATATAAGATGATTTTTAAAGAAAATGACCACAATAATGTTCATGTCACAAAATTTAATAATTATTTAATATTAAATAACCACTGTTCACATTTCTAATAAATGTAAAAATGTTTAATTTTGTTCTATAACTTACAAAAGATAATTTTTATTAACTTATAAGAGAAAAGTTTGAAGTCATGCTAAATATTTATACATGTATTTTAATATCTGCTTCAAATAAATTTGTGCCACTGAAGTATAATCCCACAGATTTCAAAATATATTTTACTTCCTGTCTTCCTGGACCAGAAAATTCTCTCCCTCTCTTTTGGCAAAGTGAATCTGTCTCTTCCTGGCTTACCTCAGGAGGGGGAGTCTTCTCTTATCTTTATCTACTTGGTTTGAGATTTCCTGGTCTTGCTCTTCTTACTTATTGCATGTAGGGAACCTGAACATTCTGTACTGAGGAAACAGAACAGAGGGTTGGCTGTTGCAGAAGTCCATCTTGCCTTCATGATGATGGTGCTCTTATGATACACGAAATGCATTTATTTGGAGGTGGGCTGGGATGGACAGGGGTGGGGAAGTTGTTAATGGAGTTAATTTCCACTTAAGGTGCTAATATGTTAAAAAGAATGGCCTTGGAAGCCAATTTGTAACTTTGGATGAAGTGACTTGCTTTTGGGAGCACCATTAGACAAAGGAAAGGGACTTCTGTTGGCCTAATAACCCATTAACTGTATCTCCCTAAGAAGATACAGTTAGAGTAATAACAGCATAGGAATAACCATAGTCATTTAGAATTTTGTACAGGTCAAATCCCGTTATAACACTTCAGAAGTATATCTAAATTCCTTATTTGTCTTGTCTTTTACTACAAAGTATTAACACATTGACTGCCACACAAAAAAACCAGAAACTTTTCCCTGGGGCCACAGTGTTTTATTATGAAAACTTTGATTGTAATTTTAAGGTAAACATAAATAGAAAAACAAAATTTATTGACTTCTATTCATTTAATCCACATTTTTAGAACTAAATTGTCAATATTAATTGTAACAATAAGAACATCAACAAATAAGATTTTATATGTGCTTCATGTGGCCCCAGGGTCAAAACTAGAGTGAGTTAATACAACTCTCATGGCAGTTAATGTGTTAATATCTATTACATCAGATTGTAGAACTTTTTTTGTTCTTAACCTTCCTTGGGGGATAAGCAGAAGGACTTTTTAAGGGACATTTCAAATCCGGTGTTCTAATTAACTCTGCAGCCAGCTTTTCCATTACTGCGACCACAGATGTAAATTTGCTGTGGCCAGTAGGCTCCACTGCACCAGGCTGCTCCCTGGGCTAGTTTGCCTTGTGCTCCACAGTGCGGAAATGTTCATTTGTTTATGCGGTCCAAAGAAAGAGTGTAGTAAGCATCAGGATTTCCTTGTGCTCTGAGGGAAGACTAATCATAAATAGAAGTGGGAGTTCTAGTCATTAGGAACTCATCGACTACTTGAGAGAGGGGACCAAGCACAAATCTGAGATAACGATGCAGTCATGAGAGTATTTAGAATTAAGGATGGAGTGAGGCTTTCCTGTTACATTGGTACTCCTCCCTGGAGTTTATCATGTCATGTGTCAGATCACCAGCAAAGATCTGAAGGTATTATAGTATTTTGATTTTTATAGCTTTCTTGTAACGGGATTTAACCTGTAACATCTTTTCATCAGAGAAATGCAGATTACACAAATGAAAATATCATATATCCCCATTTTTACTTTCTGTACTTTGTACCCAAATGTACTTAACTGTATGTTAAAGATATTACTGAGTATATATCAGTGCAAGCATTAAGAGCCTTTTGCAGATAGCTTCGTGAACATGGATATTTATTTTGTTTACTTTTATATCAAGTAGATAGAACGTTCTGTTTATACAAAACATGCATTAAAATGTCTGTGGAATGTTATTTCAGTGTATGATGGATGAGAGTGGTTGCTTTAAATCACTAGGTTTTTTAATGGTGCTAGAGTAGCTGGTGTTGCTTAACATGGCATTTTTTTTTCCTGTCCACACTTTTCACCCTTGGTACAGGTATTTTTGATAAAGCTGTGGAATGGAAAGGTATGTTTTTCATGGGATGTTCAAGAATCTGTTACCTTAAATTTTTTTAAGAGGTTTCCTTTATGGGATTCCTTTTGTGTCTGGCTTAAGCAGACTTAGTTTAATTGTAACAAATAATGTATTTTTAGAGGCAGTGTTTGAGTATAAAATTTTGACATGACACAAGTTTCTGACTTTACTTTTCCTCATTCCCTTATTAAAGATAGTAAGAAGGTTTTTAAAGCACTTGGGTTGGGGGGGGTTGCTTTTAAAATGTATGACCTGTGCCATGAAGAAAGAATGTAGCCTAGGAGTTGTTCATGGTAGTTAATCTAGTATGTTGTTGTTGCTAGAATCCTTGATACCAGTAATTTGCAATTTCATTGAGGAAAGTGATGTAAAAGTATTCCTTAGTATATAAAATAATTTTAGAGACTTTATTAAATTCACACAATCCTCTTTTTGGTGGAGGAACAGTTCAGATTGAGCTGGTGACCAGCTGAACTGGAAGGATTAGTGTGAAAGTGGAAAGCTGGCCTGGGATGTCTGCACAGATTCTGTGCCAGGTTTCCTGCCTGCACAGACCTTTCTTCTCCGTCCAAGTTCTGTGCTGACCATGGCTGTCCACAGCTGTGTTTACGCTCCCTGTTCTAGCAGGTTGACTTGAAAGAACCACATAGCTAAAGTGGTGAGAGAGTCAGCCTGACTGCTTGTTTGTAGAAAGCCTGATTGGAAGAGTGCGCTCTCTTGACTTTCCTCTGACAATGAAATTGTGAAAGATACATAGGGTACGCCTGTGAGACATGCAGCTCTTGGGTCTCAGCGGCACATCCCTTTTCTTACAAAGCAATGAAGCACTTTCTAAGGCGTTGGTACTAGTGCTGGATGCTGCTGGTGCATTTAGACTGCTGCCGATCACATCGGTGGGCTGAGAAACCCTCCTTAAAGATCTGTGATGTTTTGTAAAGCCTGACTATTCTGGTGGTTGCAGAATTAGTGTCTGCTCAGCGTTCCCCATCTCACCGGAAGTGTTTGCTTTTTCTCATTCATAGAGGTCCTGTAATAAAGAGGAATCCGAACAAGCTCAGAAAGAAAATGAATTTCAAGTAAGTAATTCAGTCCATTCTGCATCTGTGTGAGATGAACCCTGGTGTTTGCAAACTTCACTACTTTGCGGTTTGGCAGTGCCTCTTACCTGCCCATGGAAAATTCTGGTCTGTCTGTCTTAGAGGAAGGGCTCTTGGTCTGTTGGAGCCACCTCATTAAGACCAGATGAGCACTGAGCAATCCTGATTCCTCCTGAGAGTATAGATGATGGAAGTTTGGTGTCTTTATGGCTATCTAAACAGCATTTGGGGTGCTGAGAGATGCAGATCTGGGTGACATTTGCGTGTGATACTCTGATGTGGTGGCACTCGGCTGCGCTGCAGCAGCATCTCTCTCAGCCCCTTTTAGCAGTTCCCACGCTTCTCATCAGGAAGCAGGTCACTGCCCAGTTATAGTGGCCACTCGCTTCGCCTGGGCAGGCCGCAGTGTGTTTTCCTATGCATGATACCCAGGTTGGAAAGGTTTCTTCCTAAGGGATTGCGAGTTAAAATGACCCTGCTCTTTGAAATGCACGTGTATAGATGGCTTAAGGCTGAGAGCACTGATGCGTGGAGGCTCAGAAGCAGGGCGTTGGGGCAGAGGTCTCCTGCCCCGGGAGGAAGCACCTTTTGAGCCTCTCTCCCAGTATGTACAGGCTCACAGAGAAGGGGTGCATGTGTGCACAGGCACAACATGGGTGTATCTAAGGTGCTGATGCATGCACACATCAACACACTGGTTTTACCAGTTATATTCTGATTATTAAAATGATCAAGAAATAGGCATCAGAAAGGATGAGATAATAGAGGAATAAAAGTGTCAATATTTTTTCCTCACATTTCAGTGGCTTGTTTTGCATGTGTCCTACTCTGGGGACTCTGGTCTGGAGGATCCTGGAACTTGTGCTTTCTGGGGTGATAGTTGGTGAGAAGTCATTGGATGGGAAGTGAGTGACATTCTGTTTCAACCATTCTGGGCCTTTTGTGTATAGACCTTAGAACATCCTGGTAGCTGAAAATGTTGAATCACCAGGACCTCCACGATGCTAATTCCAAAGTACATTTTCAGTTCTCATTTTATTTTGACTTCTCAGAGCGTCTGACATGACCTCCACCTTTCTGAAATGCTTCCTTCCCTGAGGCAGCCACAACACAGAGACACAAAGCATAGCTCTCTCCTTTTCTTCCTTGGTTTTCCTTGCAGGTGCATCTCCTGCTGTCTGGCGTTGTTAGAACTCCCCATAATTTGGTCCTGGGCCCTCTTCTCCTGTTGTCCTCTCTCCCTGGGCCAACTGATACATGGGCAAAGGGTCACAACTTCTTTCCTACAGTCCAGACCCCTGCTTGGAGCTAACGCCGTTGGCCAGCAATCAGTCTCTCCTTAGGTGTCTCACAGGCCCCTCAAACTTGCCATGTCCCAGACCAAACAGGTGATCTCTTCCCTTTCCCCACAGCAAAATCAAAATCCAGTCCTTTCTGACATTCCCTTTCTCGACCACTCAGTCAGTTATGTAGGCCAGGAAGCAAGGAATCTCCTCGGAGACCCTGCTCTTACTCACCCCTGTATCCAAACCACGAGTTCCAGTGATTGCTGCCTTTGACTTGGACCTTTGGATCTGCCTCTTCCTTCCCTCTGTACCCCCACCTCCATCGTCCAAGCTACCGCCGCGTCCCTTCTGGTCTCCCACTTCTACTCTTGTTTCCCACAAACCATTCCTTTTAAAAGTCACCTTTTGAATTGCTGATCTGATCATGTCAGCCTTTTGCTTAAAATCCTTCTGCGTTTACTCTCTGCCCCTGGCCGAGTTACATGGGCTTTATCCTACCAGGTTCTCATTGTCTGACCCCTCCTGACCTTTCTTGCTTCCTCTCACAACATATTCCCCCTCATTCTCTACTCTCCAGTCGTGTTGTCCTATGGCTTTCTCCCTGCCACAGGGCCTTTGCAGATGCTTTTCCTACTGGGTCTTTGTGCCTTCACCCGTTTCCTACACCCCTGTTCTCTCATAACGAGGATCCGCCCAGATTCCTTCCACGGGAAGTGCCCTCCTGGCTCTCTAGACAAGATCAGCGCCTCCACTTCATGCTCTCACGGCACCATGTAGCTCTCCTTTGCACTTTGTGTGGCTGTCAATTTTCGGTATTACATGGTTGTCTGTCTGCCTTTCTGAGATGCTCAACGGAACAGGTTCTTGTGCTTGGTGCTGTCTCACCGCAACTGCAGCAGCTGGTACATAGCAGGGTACGATGAAGAATTGTTGAAGGCTGATTGCAGCTGGTGCCAGTTAGACATCTCAGGCACATTCTTCCCCTTGCCAGCTAGTACACATGCTCTTGTCCATTGCACTCATCAGTTCCAGATGCCCTCACCCCAGGTGACCTGTCAATAATAGCTGTACCTCACTCTGTTGCCCAGGCTAGAGTGCCATAGCATCAGCCTAGCTCACAGCAACCTCAAACTCCTGGGCTCAAGCAGTCCTCCTGCCTCAGCCTCCCAAGTAGCTGGGACTACAGACACGTACCACCATGCCCGACTAATTTTTTTCTGTATTTTTTTAGTTGTCCAGCTAATTTCTTTCTATTGTTTTAGTAGAGACGGGGTCTCACTCTTACTCAGGCTGGTCTCGAACTCCTGAGCTCAAACGATCTGCCCCCCTCTGCCTCCCAGAGTGCTAGGATTACAGGCGTGTGCCACTGTGCCCGGCCTGGGCCTCACTTGTTGCCTTGTGCCTGCCTTCTCGCCTTCCTGACTGACTGCACCTTCTCAGCCCCAGGTGGGCTCCATATTCTCTCTGCTCACTGACTGGTGCCCTCCTTGGCTGCCCCATCCCTGCTCCTTTTCCTGGCAAGATTTCTTGAGACAGTGTCTACTGTCTCTGCTTTCTCACTTCCCAATCTCTTTTCTAGAGAAAGTTTTGGAAGTGTAGGAAAGTACAAAGAATAATGCAATAAACACCTTTATTCCCACCATATGGAATTGGTAACTTAATTTTATCGTATTGCTTGATTCTAATCTTTTTTATATGAATTTATTTTGATCTTTTTAGTTCAAACTAATTTTAGACTTACAGAAAAAAATACAAAAATAGTACAGAGCATTCCCGCACACCCCATACCCAGCTCCCCTAATGTCATGTAACCTATCTTCCATAACCACAGCACAGTGATCAAAAGCAGGACATTAACGTGGATCCAGTAATAGGAGCTAAACTACAGACCTTATTTGAATTTTACACAAGTTTTCCACTAATGTTTTCTTTTGTTCTATCCCAGAATTTAGCCAGAATGTCAACATTGCATTTGGCTCTTTTTCCCTAGTCCTTTTCAACCTGTAACAGTTCTTTTTGTTATTTATAATCTTGACACTTGTAAAGAATACTGATCAGTTATTTTGGAGATTGTCTCCTCAATTTCGGTTTGCCTAATACTTTCTCACGATTGGAATGATGTTATGCATTTTTGGCTAGAATACCATGGAAATGCTGTTATGTCTTCTCAAGAGGCTCCTATTATCGTTATTCTTATTACTGGATTGTAATTATTTATTTATTTATTTATTTATTTTTTGAGACAGAGTCTTGCTTTGTTGCCCGGGCTGGAGTGCCATGGCGTCAGCCTAGCTCACAGCAACCTCAAACTCCTGGGCTCAAGCGATCCTCCTGCCTCAGCCTCCCAAGTAGCTGGGACTACAGGCATGTGCCACCATACCCGGCTAATTTATATATATATATATATATATATATATATATTTTTTTTTTTTTTTAGTTGTCCAGATGATTTGTTTCTATTTTTTAGTAGAGACGGGATCTCGCTCTTGCTCAGGCTGGTCTTGAACTCCTGACCTTGAGCGATCCACCCGCCTCTGCGGCCTCCCAGAGTGCTAGGATTACAGGCGTGAGCCACCGCGCCCAGCCGGATTTTCATTTTTTAAATAAATGAAACTTATAAAGCGAAAAGTCAAACTACTTCTGTTCTCATCTAGTTCTCTCCCCCTTTTTTTTTTTTTTTTTTTTGAGACAGAGTCTCACTCCATCACCTGGGCTAGAGGGCAGTGGCATTATCATAGCTCACAGCAACCTGAAACTCCTGGGCTCAAGCGATCCTCCTGCCTCAGCCTCCCGAGTAGCTCGGAATACAGACATGCCGTGACACCTGGCTAATTTTTCTTTTTTTTTTGTAGTGATGGGGTTTTGCTCTTGTTCAGGCTGGTCTCAAATTCCTGACCTTGAGTGATCCTCCTGCCTCGGCCTCTCAGAGTGTTAGGATTACAGGCGTGAGCCACCGCACCTGGCCTTGTTTTTGTTTTTGTCACCAACAGTTTCCACGTTGCCACATCCAGAGGCCACTTCTGTTTGACCGTCAGCAGTGTCCAACGTGGAATGCCCTTCTCCTCCTGATATCGGGTATCTTCCCCTCACTTTGCCTCCTGCTCCCTCTTCTTGTTGCCCAAATTTAAATCAGCTTTTCAAATGGTGGCTTGCCAACCTCTAATGGGACATGAAATGTTAGCATTTTTGTTGCTTTTTAAAATGAAATAGAGAAGTAAATATTAGAAAACCGTCACCCAGTTGTGAGGGTAAGTATTGCTTTGTATAATGTTTGTCTTAGGGGTGTGTATGTTAGATTGCTGTGTGAGATGCCTTTCTTAACTGTGATGACAGTTAGTTTGGGAGCCACTGCTCTACATGGTGGGACTTCTCAGGCCCTGTGCTGGTTCCTCTGTCCCTCGGGGATCACACCCAGTTCATGAGTTTTACACGTCACCAACATGTTGAGAACTTCTGAATATATTTGGCCCAGACCTTTCTGTAGGCTCCAGCCCACCCAGCAGTCTCACCCACTTGTCCAAGGTGATTTTGTTCCCTGGCTTTTCCTGATTGCCCTGTTCCAGTGGGACTGGCCCCTCCTAGTTCCTTGAATGCTCCGTCTTATTCCTTCCTCAGGGCCTGGTGTTCCCCGGGGGCTGCTTATGGCTCCTTCCAACCTCCCAGGTCTCAGGTTAGTTCAGTGTTGCTTCCTCAGAAATATCCACCCTGTCACACTGTCACATCAGTCACCCTCTCTATCCTTCATGGCTGTGGCCCAGTCTGCAGCTGCATGTGCTCTTTTATTGTCTACTTCTCTCTCTCTCTCAGGTGTGAGCCACACGTGGGCAGGGGTCTTACATGCCTCATTCTCTGTTTCCCTGGCGCTTAACACAGTGCCGGGTGCATAGTTGACATTCATAAGCGTTTTCTGGGTGAATGTATGAAAATCTTTACCTCTGAAGCTGAAGTAAATAGTTTCAAGTTGAGGTATGGATCTTCTCTTCTGAAAAAGTAGGACCAGTTTCCCCTCAGCTGTCACCAGCTATGGTTCCATGGCTTGTGGCTGGACCAGGGCATGGTGGGAGTTGGACTGAGCCACGTCTGTCCCGCTCATTACTATGCTCATTTTCTTTAAGTAGCAAGGGGAAGGTGTTTGGAGACTTAGTGATTATAAGAAGACCACCAGCAATGGCTACACTCCACGATTACCTGCCATCCTTCTTAACCAATCCATTGTGCCTTGGTGTTCTCTCTCATGTTTTCTTCTCTCATGTTCTACCCTCCACTTGCCCTCCCCTCTTTCTTCCTACTTTGAATAAATGTTGAACTGCAGTGTTATGTAAGAACAAAGATTCTTTTTGTTTACATTGTTCAGAACAATGCTAAAGAGAAATGGAAAGTTCTTAAGGCTCTTTCCATCTTGTCTGTACCATTTCTGGGAATGGGTTGACTCAGCTCTGGCTAGTGTATTCAATCTAAGTACCAGTGCCAAATGTAAATAGAGTCAGCTCCAAGAATCCTTTGTTCCAAGTGGACATGGTGTACAAAATGCTGAACTTCCCGAAGTAATAATGTAGGGAGTTCATGACCTGCTTGGGCAACATAACAAGACTTTGTCTCTGTAACAAATAAAAAAAAAACCATCTGGGCATGATGACATACACCTGTAGTCCCAGCTACTCAGGAGACTGGGGTGGGAGGATCGCTTGAGCCCAGGGGTTTGGGGTTATAAATGAGCTATGATCATACCACTGCACTCCAGCCCAGGCAACAGAGCAAGACCCTATCTCAAAAGGCAAAAAAAAAAAATTTGAGATTTTAAACTTAAAAGGATATTTAAGATTGGACATATATATGTCTTCTTTTTGTTGTTGTTATTTTTAGAAAGGGGGTCTCATTCTGTCACCCAGGCTAGAGTGTAGTGATCATAGCTCAAGGCAACCTCAAACTCCTGGGCTCAAGTGATCTACTTCCCTCAGGCTCCTGAGTAGCTGGGACTACAGGCACATGCCACCATGCCTGGCTAATTTTTTCTATATATTTTTAGTTATCCAATTAATTTCTTTCTAATTTTAGTAGAGATGGGGTCTCGCTCTTGCTCAGGCTGGTTTCAAACTCCTGAGCTCAAACAATCCACCTGCCTTGGCCTCCCAGAGAGCTAGGATTACAGGCGTGAGCCACCGCGCCCGGCCCACACTGGGCTATTTTTAAAAAAATTTTTTTTGTGGAGATGGGGTCTTGCCGTGTTGCCCAGGCTGGTCTCAAACTCTTGGCCTCAATTGACCCTCCTACCATGGCCTCCCAGAGTGTTAGGATTACTGGCATGAGCAGCGGCACCCAGCATATATGTGTTTTTATACAGTACCAACCCCGATGCTCTTCAGCTTAGTCATTTCACAGTGCTGAAGGTTGGAAAATGGGAAAGTTGAAAAACAAATTTTAATTCTGACAAAATTCTGGATACCTAGACATTTTGGGTATCCTCATCCTGCTCTTTGAGAAGTGAGTTAGAATTCTTTGGGAGATTGTACAGATGGCAAAGGGCGGTGAAGAGCCACAAATGGCAGATTACCTGGCCTAGGAGCTGAGTCGAGCACCCTCTTCTTCAACACTACCCTACTTCTGTTCGCTTTTGCACTGCACATAGTGTGGGAGGCACCACAGTCTCCAGAGCTCCAGGGCATACTGCTCCCTGAGTAGCAGTGGAGCGTGCATCCACGTAGTGACTTGGAGGACGCTTTGCAGTCCTTTGGGTACGCTCCTGGAGAGTTGCTCTCACACTGAGCTTTTTAGGTGAAATGAGGCCAGCAGTGACTGTACCTCCTGGATCGGTTTGCTGTAAAGATTAAGCAAGTGATTGAAAACCTTTCCCAGTAAATAGAGATATTAGGTATTTGTTGTCAGTCTCTAAGGGTTTAAGAAATAAAACTTTCTCATCATCCTGCTCTAAAATCAATTAACTACCAGCCTGGGCAACACACTGAGAACCCATCTCTACAAGCAATTAAGAAATTAACCAGGCACGGTGAGGCTCGCCTATGGTCCCAGCTAGTTGGGAGGATGAGGCAGGAGGATCCCTTGAGCCCAGGAGTTCCAACTGCAGTGAGCTATGATTGGGCCACTGTACTCCAGCCAGGGTGACAGATTGAGACCCTGTCTCTAAATAAATAAAGAAAAATAAAAATCCCTTAGCTTGGTAGATTAATGCTATATCTGTATTGTCACACAAAACTTCAAATTGGGAAATACTAAGTTTCACAATATAATGGTTAGACCATAATTGTGGGGATTATACAAGATGGTGGTTGGACCATAATCGTGGAGAATTACCAACAAATCCGTTTGCCCCCACAAAATGTAAAAGTGACTGACTAATTTTTTCCTTTAATGTGGTTTATATTCTTTGAAAGTAGCTTTTTTTCTTTTTACTAACTCTAATATTATGTCCTTGCCTAATGGGTTGTTCTCTTTGTTTCTTAGTGCGTCTTTTGTAAGGCGAGTGTGTTTTAAACAGCATTTCTCTGGGGTCATGTTCCCACAGCACGTTTCCTCACAGGGGTGAATTACAATCCTCTGGAAACTTCTACACACCTGCGGCCCCTCTCCTTAGATACTTCCACTTAGATGCTCAGGTTTAGGACGTAGGAATCTCCAATTGTAAAAGCTCTTTAAGAGATTCACATGCACCTCTAGTTGAGAATGGCTCCTTTCCACTCCACCACCCCAGCAGATGGACACTCTTAAGCTGTCATTTGCTGTTTAAGAGGAAGAGGCTAAGGAATGAATTTGAATTGAGACCAAAGGATAGATTTTTGAAGGCAAAATGATTATAGATCCCACATTAGTTATTAGGACTCAAGATTGAACATACGAGCATTACAGAGATTTGGCAAGAAGACAGACATCAAATTACAGAGGAAAAGGTTGGGTGTATAAGCCGAAGATGGAAACCTGGAATGCTGCACGCTAGGGTACTCTTTGGACCAAAAACCTATAGATCCTGGACCGAAATCAGTAATTCTCCAACTTTTTGGATCCACAGACCAAGTTAGTAGGCAGAGGCCCTGTGCATCCTTTGCTTTTCACCAGACGCTCTCGACCAAAAGCAAATCAGCACTCACCAGAAAGGATGGTATTATATGGCCTTTGATAAGACCCATGGGTGAGACTCATGTATAGGTTGTAAAATCAACAGAATCAGTAAAAGCACTGATGGATATTGTTCACTCCCATTGTCCCAGTGACCTAAATTTTTACTTGAATTTTAAATCCCATCAATATAGTATAATGCTTACAAGCATGGATCCTGAAAATCACAAGATCTGTGACTGTGGAACCTCTCTGTCTTCTGTTTTAAATGGGGATGATAATAATAATACCCACATCAAAGAATAGTTGGGACGATTGAACTGTTGCTATGAAAGCACTTCTGATGCCTGGCACATAGCAAACACTCAGTAAACACCTATTTGTCGCCATCTGTTGTAGGGGGCTGAGGCCATGGTTCTGGAGAGCGTTATGTTTGCCATTCTTGCAGAGAGGTCACTTGGGCCAAAACTCTATGGCATCTTTCCCCAAGGCCGACTGGAGCAGTTCATTCCGGTAAGATTTGTTCATAGATGCGCGGTTGACATGTGCCACAGACAGAAGACAGCTTCTTTGTGTCATTGCTACAAGAACCTGAAATGCTGAGGTTTGAATGTTAAGTGTGACCTATGTCATTAGACTGTATCAGAAATCAAGACCTCTTTCTTTCCTATAAAGATATAGGAAATTTAAATTTAAAATATAAATCAAACTTACTATTCTATTTTCCCCTCAGGCTGCTTACCCTGCAACTTTCCGCTTTACACCTTGTTCGTCTCAGTTTCTGGGGCCCTTCTTTGTACAACTCACTGCTAGAACACCTTGGCCCTGACCATACCCTGCCACATAGCTGGCCATGGCTGTTCTTTTTTCTCGTCTCCCAGTATGTCCCTGAGTGGTTCATGTTCTCCCACTGTTCGGAGTCTCCCATCTGCCCTGCCCCTATTTGCTGGTCAGATTCCCCTTAGAACTTCCAGGCAGCCAGGATTGTGTTACCTTCTTGTCCTGAGGCATTTTTAATGCTGCCGTAACATTTACCAGTGTGCCATGTCTTAGGGACATGTGTGCACATCTAAAACAGCTCTGACTCCTACCCGTACACACACACCATGCTCTGTGTGATGCTTCACGCAGCAAGGGCCTCATTAACTGTGACTGTGAAAGGGTGACCATGGGCCCTTGGAACTGTCATGTTTTGTTGGCCTTGCTGATCCTTATTGGTCTGCATTCCCCCTCCTAGCTAGTTTTGGAGATTGGATAAAAGATTCCACATCTTTTTTTTTTCTTTTCTTTTTTTTTTTTTTTTTTTTTGAGACAAAGTCTCACTTTGTTGCCCTGGCTAGAGTGAGTGCCGTGGCGTCAGCCTAGCTCACAGCAACCTCAAACTCCTGGGCTCGAGTGATCCTACTGCCTCAGCCTCCCAAGTAGCTGGGACTACAGGCATACGCCACCATGCCCGGCTAATTTTTTCTATATATTTTTAGCTAAAAATATATTTTTAGCTAAAAATATATATAGCTATATATATATTTTAGCTATATATTTTTAGCTGTCCAATTAATTTCTTTCTATTTTTGATAGAGACGGGATCTCCTTCTTGCTCAGGCTGGTTTCGAACTCCTGAGTTCAAACAATCCGCCTGCCTCGGCCTCCCAGAGTGTTAGGATTACAGGTGTGAGCCACTGCGCCCGGCCTAGATTCCGCATCTTAACTGAGTATAAGCTTCTTGAGGAGTAGGATCACAGGTGGCTGTATTCTCCTGCCCTGCTGCACAGCATGCAGACGGGGCCCAGCACAAGGGCACCTGGCTGAGGGCACCTGGCTGAGGGGTGCTCTGCTGCCTTTAGCTGGGGGCTGGAAGAAGGGACTCCTTTTTCTGATCCACAGCCCAGAAACGGGGGGCCTTTTTGTGATCTGCCTCCCTAGAAGGGATATCTTCTTTGAGTTGACACATGGCATCAGTGCTGGCTGCCAACCCTGAGGGGTGTATTTAGGCAAATGGACAATGCCTTTACCAGGCCAGCTTTTACCTTTTCCCTGGCACCTGGCTGTGTTTTTATTTATAATTTCCCCAATAAAGGTAGTAACATCTATCAGGCATGAGAATCAAATGAGATAATAAAGTATCTACCAACCTCAAGGGAAAGCTTGGTACCCATACCATGGGTGGTCATGCCAGACAGTAGCAAGGTGTGTTTGCTGACATAGACAGATGTCCCCAGCATTTCATAAAACCAGGCTTGCAGGACATCATCCATCATTGAGCCTAAAACAACATGCCCATCATGATTAGTAATATTTGAAAGAATTTTGTAAATATAAAACACTTCATATGGTTATGAGTAGCAATTTGGATAAATCTTAAAAGTATAATATTGAGTGATAAAACAAACTTGTAAGAGACTATAAATCATATCATAGTATTTTTATAAAGCCTGATAAAAGCAAATTTAAAAATTGTTTATGAATAAGTGCATGTGTGATAAAAGTTCTCTTTTTAGAAAGGGTAAGGGAATTGTTAACACAATTCAGAATAATGGTAATGTCTTAGGGACAAAAGGGACAGTGATCAGGACACATAGGTTATGGCATCTGTGGAATTGATTTTGTTCTAGTTCTTTAGTTCTGTCTATGCTTTTTGTATGTATTTATATTGTTTACTATATAGTGAAGATTTTTTAAAAATTCTATTAAATACTAGGTTTGAACAATATGATATTGCCAATATTCAACTGTTTTTGACCCACAAAAATGCCAATTTCATTTGATTCAAGCTAATACTATATGTTATTTCTAGATTTACTTTTTTTTTTTTTTTTTTTTTAAGAGATGAGTCTCCCTCTGTTGCCGGGCTAGAGTGCAGCATCGCGATCACGGCTCACTGCAGCCTTGAACTCCTGGGCTCAAGTGATCCTCCTGCCTCAGCTTCTCGAGTACCTGGGACTACAGGCATGCACCGCCACACCTGGCTAATTTTTAAAGTTTTTTTAGAGACAGGATCTCAATATGTTGCCCGGGCTGATCTCAAACTCCTGGCCTCAAGCAAACCTCCCACCTCAGCATCTCCATTCAGTGGGATTACAGGCATGAGCTGGGTTTACACATTGCCACTGCACGGAATGAGATGCATTCCCTCTCGCCTGATTTCTGCAGCCTTCTTTCAAAGGGCATGTGAGAGTAGTGACACCTGAGAATGGTAGATGGTCTCTATTTCTCTTTTTTTTGTGCTGGGGAAAAAACATGGAATCTTGAGGTTTGTCTGTCTTTGAGCATGTTAGCTTTAAGTTTTCCATGTTACCAAAGAGATTACTGGCATTTTTGAAAATCGAGTGAGCTGCCTTAAGAAGTCCTATGTGTCCTGCCACTGGAAGCTGACTCCCTGATAATTTGTTGAGAATGTTGTAGAGGATTCCAGAGTTGAGTAGAAGATGGAAGAGCTGTTAGTTCTGATTCTAAGGCATCTGCTCTCTCTTGAGACTTACCCTGGGCCTCACATGCATTGTGTCCTGTAGCAGCTCTAGGAGAGACTTAATGTCACAGTTCCCATTCCATAGAATCAGGAAAACGAGGCACAGAGGTATGGTATAACTTGCCTGTGTTCAAGTAGCTTTGAAGTGAATATTAAAGCCAGAATTCGATCTGGGGTTTCTCTAACTTGGGAACATCCATTCTTAATCCCTGTGTTGTATTGCTTTACATTTTCAGAGAAATGTCTCTTCAGGTTCATGTGAAGAAGCTATAGAGGCCTCAGGCAATCAGAAGCTCCCATGGACATCCCATAAAGGGCAGCCCAGGCAAGCTTGGCCTGAGGCGGCATGAGGGCGAGTGCAGGCCCCTGGGAAAAAGTCCTCCTTGATTCTGTTTCTTTGTTCAGCTTTGCCCTCAGACACCTGCTCTGTGCCAGGCCAGGGGCTAACACCACCACTGGGAGCTGGAGGTGATTCCTCCTGAACTCATGGCTAGAGCCTGTTGTGAGCACCGCCCCTTCCCCGCAACACATGAGAGTAGAATGTCCCAGCTGGGTCCTGTGATAAACTGCTGGAGCCATGGACTTTCAGTGTTAGCTAAGAATGAACAGACTTATTCTGTGTGGGTTTTGAGGGCAGAATCACAGGAAATTATCCTTTCCTAGAATCTTAGGAAAGTAAATTAAAAATTCAATAAGATCTAAGGAAGAACTTTCTCACAAAAAGGGTTCAAAATGAAGTAGATCTTTGGAGGTAGCCTGCTCCTCGCTGTGGAAGTGCCACAGCAATTGCTGGGTCACCATCTGTGGGGACACAGTGTTCATTCTTAAGGGAATTTTGTGCATTGGGTGAGACTTAAATGCACTGTAAAAACTAGCTTCTGATTCTTAAAATTGTGTAATCTCACACTTTTTAGGTCACCTGGATAAATGTCAGTTTTTAATTCCCTTTTTTATTTCAGAGCCGACGATTAGATACTGAAGAATTAAGTTTGCCAGATATTTCTGCAGAAATAGCTGAGAAAATGGCCACATTTCATGGTATGAAAATGCCATTCAATAAGGAACCAAAATGGCTTTTTGGCACAATGGAAAAGTAAGTGGTCAAATCACTTGGTCCTAACTTAGTTTTACATTAGTGGCTCCCAGAAATACCAGCAGTGAGAATTTGTTTGCTACTATAGTCAGAGGTTTTCCTTTATTTCCTGATGTGCAGGCTGTCAGTTGGTGGTGTTTATGTCATGCATAAGTCTTTTTTGCATGTAAAAGTCTATTCCTGAGCCAAGGAAGACTTGTTTACAAAAATGCTGCCGTACAGGTCGATAGGCTGAAAATTGGCTTCCTGGAATGCCGTGACTCTCCAAGCCCTGCTTTTCTCCTCAGTTACGGTGGTCAGAGGGGTTCCCACCGCTACTGTGGCTGTGTTGGTATTGAACTTGAATATTTAAGCCAGCCAGAGCCCCAAGAGCAAGGCTTGGTGAGTTGAACAATGATTCTTTGTTCTCTCTGTCTCTCTCTCTCTCTTTCTCTTCAACAGATATCTAAATCAAGTGCTGAGAATTAAATTTACTGGGGAATCCAAAATTAAACAGCTCCACAAATTCCTTAGTTACAATCTGCCTTTGGAACTGGAAAACCTGAGGTGAGTATTTGCTTCCCTTTCCTGACGTAGTAAGTACATCTGTCCAGAAATTTAAATATTCCTAGACACTAAAGCTGTTGCCAGTAAACATTGATTAAGCTTGCCTTTATGTCTGGCATTTTGTATTGGTTTTGCAGACTGAATTTGAACAGATGAGTTTTGTCGTTTGGAATTAGAGTTTTCTGTGAATGCTGTCACTTCGCCTCTAGTTAGTATGTGAAGGTTTCACGGAGGAAGGAAGATGTCAGAGGAGTGGTTTGGGGACTAGGTCAGTAGGAGACCTAGGGCAGTAGGTTTTTTGGGGGAGGGTAGTGGGACCAGGCTAGGGAGTGTAAGGGGGTAAGGGAAACAGTTAAACCATCACTTTGGAGGGAAACGGGAAGAATCTTGATCCTGATCTCGGAGTCGGGGCCACCATGGTATCCTCAGGGTGAGACTGGGTGCAGGCTACTTGCATACCTTCCCTGACAAGTATTTACACCTTTAATTACTGAAATGTTTGAGTATCTCCTATGCTGGGCATTATGATTGGTGCTGAGGAAATGGTGACTAAGACATTTTTCAAGGAGCTTCTATTTTTTTTTATTACCTTTTTAAAAATATTTAAAAAAATTTTGATTGTGGGTATGTAATAGTTGTATTAAATATATCTTTATAGGGTACATGTGATGTCTGTACATGATACAGACATACAATGTGAGTTAATCAAATCAGGGTAATTGAATTATCTGTCACCTTAGACATTTAACATTTCTTTGTGTTAGGAACATTCCAGTTCCAGTCTAACTTATTTTAAAGTATACCCCAGCTTATTGCTGATTATAGTCACTTTGTAGTGCTATCAAATATTATTCATTCTAACTATATTTTTGTACCCATTGACCATCCCCACTTTATCTCCCACTCCCTGCTACCCTTCCCAGCCTCTAGTAGCCATCATTCTACTCTCTGTTGCCATGAGATCAATTGTTTTTAATATTTAAGGAGCTTTTATTTTATTAGGAAGACAAAAAATTAGTAAATAAATACAATAATGTCAAATTATAATAAATGCTATGACAGAGACACAGACCAAAATAGCCCAACACAGAGGGATCTGCTTTGGGTCATTGGTCAGAGGAGGGACTGCACACGCCAGGGCCAGCAGAATGAGGACTACCTGCTAGGAGGGGTGTGCTCAGAGAGGAACAGCATGTGCAAAGGCCCGGCAGTGGGAAGGCGCTGGAGTGCTGAGGAGCCCGTGGGGATTGCTGCCGGCATCTACAGTAGAGCTACATAATGACAGTTTTCAGAATTTACATGACAGATATCATACAGGCACCATGTGTTGCTTTGGAGCTCTAACGCTGTGCTGACCATGCTGAGAGAGCAGACTGCTTGCATCTTACTGAAAGCTTGACAGGTAACAGTGAAACCTTCGTTTTTCAGATCACTGCTTGAATCTACTCCATCTCCAGTTGTATTTTGTCATAATGACTGTCAAGAAGGTAAGAATTGCTACGTTACGCTAAAGATGGGGTTCATGTGTATACTTAGATTACCTCCAGTGTGTATGATAAATGCCACATGTCCATCAAGAGAGTATTAGATATATTAAATTATAATATAGCCAATGAAGCATAAATACAAAGGAAAAATTGTGTAATGAATATTTTGTAAATAAGGGTACATTAAGCTACAATTTCCCATTTTCCCTATGTATGGTTACTTTTGGGACACCCTGTATTAAAAAGAATGATAGTTTTATATATATCAATAGAAAAATCTCTAGATATATTGAAGAGAAAAAAAGCAAGTTTTAGAAAAGCATGTAGAGTATCATTCTGTTTTTGTAAAAAAAAGTATTTACATAGAAAAGATCTGGGCCAGGTGCGGTGGCTCATGCCTGTAGTCGCAGCTACTCAGAAGGCTGAGGCAGGAGGATCGCTTGAGCCCAGGAATTGGAGGCTGCAGATCGTGCCACTGCACTCCAGCCTGCGTGACAGGGTAAGATCCTGTCACTGAAGGAAAAAAAATTCTGAAAGAACATTCACTAAACTTGGGGATAAAGGACTTAAACTTTCTAAGTCCCATGTTATTTTTTCATTGTTTAGCTTGTTCTGGTTAATCTGAAAAGCAGTGAAGGAACAAGATCCCCCTCCCTGCCCCCAGTCCTGGCCCGCCCTTCTGCACCACGCAGCACAGTGACCTTTATTAAAGCCACCTCCTCTCAATATCAGTGCATTCTCACTCTGCTAGTAATGACTTCAGATTTCTCTACTTTAAAAAAGATGCCATATGTCCCTTATTCTAACAAAACCCCACCCAATGTGATTTCATACTCAGCAGAGGTTCCTGTCTCATCGTGCCTCTCCCCTGCTGCTACCAGCATGTCCTTGTCCTTCCCAGTCGCAGGTGGCTGAGGTCCAGCCTCAAGCACTTCTTTGCCAGGCTCAACAGTTTATTTTTAATTCCAAGAACAGTCCCTCATGAAGACCTGTCATCATTAAGCCATTAGTTTGAGGCAAAATACCTGTTCTTTAATACTAATTAACTGATCATTGCTGGCTGTCTCAAGTCAAGCAGGGTGTAGGAATTTCAGCTGCAGCTGCCTGTGTTGTCCACGCCCTTGTGGGGTGAGGAGATAGTAAATGGCATAGACATCACCAGAGAGGGGGCTGGGAGTGTCAGCTGCCTCAGTGATGGCAAAGTGTCGAAAGGATAGAGACAGGAATTGTACATTTATTTTGTTCTGCTACTTTGGGCTTCTGCCTTCATCTCTCCTTTTAATCACTACTTGAAACAGAACAAGTATGTGAAAAGCCTAGAAAGTGTACCTCTTACCAAAAACCCTGGGAGGGACAGTGGCCAAAAAACTAGCAAAGCTGCCTCACAGATGCAACCCCACGATGCCTGAGGTGCTGGATGCTGTGCCGAGGGTGGGGATCTCAGGAACACGTGCCCGACTGGCCAGGCTGGCAGCCAACCCAGTCTGGCCCAGACTTCAACTCTAAAGGAAATAGCGTCATAGAATGCTGCCTGTGGTCTCCTTGGGAAGGAAAACCAGGCGAGGACAAAGCAGGGGGGCCCTGTGGCAGCTGAGCTCACAGCTGGCGTCCTCACTGGGGAGGACCCTCTGACAGAGCTTCCCAGCTGCCATGCTGCAGCCAGCCTGCCTGCAGGCGACAAACCAAGTCCCAGGGCTGCTGGAGTGGCGGATCTGGTGTCTGGGCCAACCCAAGCTCCAGCGTGGCACCCTGCGAGACATTTGGGCAGTGTTGCCCCAGACAGTCAGTGAGAAGGACCGGGGCTGTGAACAGATGTTCTTGAGCTCAAGTGGATCTGGAGTCTCCCTGCCCAGGGCCAGGCCTCATGTTGGCAGCTCTGCTCCTGCACTGTGTCCGCGCCCTGGTGATGTCCGAGGGACCAAAAGCCGAGGTCAATTAGGAGTCCCTGTAAGGGTAGAGCACCTTTCTTGGCCCTGCTATCCAAGGATGTCAGCTGTCTATTGTAAAATACAAGCCATGTATGTTATCCGACCTTTTTGCAGGTAACATCTTATTGCTGGAAGGCCAAGAGAATTCTGAAAAACAGAAACTGATGCTCATTGACTTCGAATACAGCAGTTACAATTACAGGTATTGCGTTATAGTCAGATAGTTTCATTTCAGTGTTGTTTTATTATTGTGTTATCTTTATGGAACAGTTATAGGAGATACTAAGTCAAAACCCCATTTTAAGTTGAAAGCTGCTTCACCTGGAAGCCAGGCTCTTTGCCTGGTGGCCGTGGCTGAAGCAGCGGCACTGTCCCCCCTGCTCTTAGCCGACCGCTGGGGAGGAGTAGCAATGTAATTAAACTCCAGAATTTGGCATTTCCTTTTGGCTTCAGAGATCATTTTCCTCTCATAAGGACGGGATGTTCTTGAGTAGCGGTTCAGGAGCGGTTCAGGTGGTGCCTTCAGAGCTTCAGTCAGCGCGATTCTGATAATCAGCAGATTGCGCTTTCTGTCATTAAAGCAGTCACACCCCTGTCTGCTATGCTTGTGACTCAGCCTTTTTTTCTTCTGTAGTCAGGAAACCTCCAGACTAGCAGTCTGTTTCATTCTGTGCATGGTCTTATCTCTTATTTCAGGGGATTCGACATTGGGAATCATTTCTGTGAATGGATGTATGATTATAACTATGAGAAGTACCCTTTTTTCAGAGCAAGCATGCAGAAGTATCCCACCAAGAAACAGCAGGTAGGAGATTCGTTTTTATATACTTGATAGGTAAATTACATAAGTCAGTTTTATGCAGTTAGAATTACATCTTCATTTTCAAAGATACCTTTTTAAATTGTGGAATGGTTAGGCACACCCTTTTGCTTATGTTAAAAAATGTTATTTTTTTCTGTTAAATGTAGATGCAAACTTGACCTTTGAGTGCAACTTTTTAAAAATCTGTGCCAGAGGTATTTGTATTCCGTCAGAGGAAGAACACAGCCTCCTTTGTAGTTCCTTCTAGGGTTTTCAAAAAGCCCAGCCTCAGTTCTGCTTTCTGGCCTTCTTTTTGGGGATCACCGACCTGCCTCTGTTCATTTCATGCTGTGTGGAGAAGTCATCTTTTGGGCACTATGGTTTAGTAGCTAGAGGAAATGCCTTTGGTGTTAATAACTCCCCTTCCTGTCCTGAATTACGGGAGGCCAGTGAGTGTGAGGAGAATCATTTCTCCTGGGAATTTCTTCCTGGGATCCCCTCTTTTCCATTCCTCAATCCACTGCCAAAACCTTGGGTTGAGGATAAGTAGGTAGTGAGGCTGAAGCTAAGCAGGGTCGGGGAGAGTGTGCCAAGCCTGCCTCTCTGAGCACGTGTGCGGCACCAGCTCATCTGCTCGGTGACCCCCGTGTTGTGCACATGCACCTCACAGAGGTCAAGGACGATGAGGACAGGAATGCATTTAGTTGCTCTTGTAAGTCACTCAGCAAGTGTTTCTTGAGTACCTACTCTGAGCCAGGCACTGTGATTGGGTCTTCATTAGTGACCTTCACTCTAGGGGTAGCCATTCAGATGTAGACTTGCTGTGGGGGCCAGAAACTCAGTTTGCTTTCTTCTGGTCACAGGCTGATGTGATGACCTTGAATATGTCCAAAGCAGAGTGCCTAGGATGGCATGAAAAGGAAGCGGGGGAGAAGGGCTTGTTTAAGCTGGGGAAGAGAGAACACGTAGCAGCCTCTGGGTATTTGAATTGTTGTCTTGCTAAAGAGCAGTTAGACTTTTAGAGACACCAGGAAGTGCTAGAGGTCAGAATTCTCAAACTAGTAAGGGGGAGATTTTCAGTAAGAAGGCAGATTTCATTTTAATGATAGAGCTTTATAACTGCTAAAACTGTACAGCAATGTAAATTTTTTTTTTTTTTTTTTTGTTGAGACAGAGTCTCACTGTGTGGCCCGGGCTAGAGTGCTGTGGCGGCATCTTAGCTCACAGCAACCTCAAACTCCTGGGCTCAAGCGATCCTCCTGCCTCAGCCTCCCGAGTAGCTGGGACTACAGGCATGTGCCACCATGCCTGCCTAGTTTTTTCTATATATTTTTAGTTGTCCAATTAATTTCTTTCTATTTTTATTAGAGCCGAGGTCTCGCGCTTGCCCAGGCTGGTCTTGAACTCCTGAGCTCAAACAATCCGCCCGCCTCGGCCTCCCAGAGAGCTAGGATTACAGGCACGAGCCACCGCGCCCAGCCTAAATTTTTTATTTTTATTTTTTGAGACAGGATCTCACTCTGTCACCCAGGCTGAAGTGCAGTGGCATGATCATAGCTCACTACAGCCTTAAACTCCTCCTGGGCTCAAGCGATCCTCCTGCCTCAGCCTCCCAAGTAGCTGGGACTGCCAGGCACGCACTACCACACCCGGCTACTTTTCTTTTTCCTTTTTATGGAGACAGGGTCTCGCCGTGTTGCCCAGGCTGGTCTCAAACTCCTGGCCTCGAGTGGTCTTCCCCCACCTTGGCCTCCCAAAGTGCAGGGATTACAGGTGTGAGCCACTACAACTGGCCTACCAATGTAAATTTAAGGAAGTTCCACTCTAGTTCTATTTTCTGAGAGGTTTTAAAGATAATATATAGGGTATTGATCTTTATCAGATAACCTTTCTGCATCTGTTGAGGTAATCTCATGTTTTTTCTTTCTTTGCTCTATTAATGAAATATTTTTAAATGTTAAGCCATCCTGGAATTTCCATGATAAACTCCATTTGACAGAGCTGTGCTGTTTTGTAATATTCTGTACTTATTATTTTGTAATACTTTGTAATACTCTGTGGGATCCAGTTAGGTAATATTTTAGGAGTTTTATATCTATTCTCATGATGTGAAATGGATCTATAATGTTTGTTTTTAAAATTATTCATACCTGTTTTTGGGACTTAACAATTATACTGTCTTATGAAAATGGGTCAAGCAGCCTGCTCTCTCCTCATTTTTTGGTATAAATTTATTAAGGTGAGAAATATCTGTCCTTTGAAGGTTTGGTAGACCTTGCTTGTAAAACAGTCTGGATCTAGAACTGTTTTTTAGAAGAGGGTCAATAATTACCCTTTCATTAAAGTATTGATCTGTTTGTGTTCTGTCTCTTCCTTTGCAAATTTTGGCATTTAGTATTTCCCAGAAATTAATCCATCTAGTGTGGTGGTTCAGACATAGGTTTTGAAAACTAATTTGATTTAGATTTGAAGTGCAGATCTGCTGCTGCCAGCTGTGTAACCTACACAAGCTTAGTCTGTTTTGCATTGCTATAAAGGAATACCTGAAGCTGGGTATTTTATAAAGAAAAGGGGTTTAGGGCCGGGCGCGGTGGCTCACGCCTGTAATCCTAGCACTCTGGGAGGCCGAGGTGGGCGGATCGTTCTGAGCTCAGGAGTTCGAGACCAGCCTGAGCAAGAGCGAGACCCCGTCTCTACCAAAAATAGAAAGAAAT
>CAUYSK010122673.1:0-30318 GCA_963575035.1 Avahi laniger | reverse complement strand
AAAATGAATGACTGCAATGTCATAAAGGACAGGAGGAAGGAATTGTGAATACTCTATTCAAAGGTACTGTGAATACATGTGAAGTGGTACTGTGTATGTGAAAGTGGACTTAGATTAGTTAAAAATGTATATTGTGAACACCAAGGCAACAATTAAACATTTTTTAAAATAATGATATATAATTTTTTGTATGTTAAGAGCAATATAAAATGACATTATATAAAACGTTCAATTAAAACAAGACAAGGTAGAAAAATAGGGAGAAAAAAGAATAAGAGCAATGAATAAAAATCAATTACAAACATATTAGCACAACAATACTGATAATCACTTTAACCGTGAATGGTCTAAACACACCAATTAAAAGACAGAAATTGTCAGAGTGGATAAAACAAAAAAAAAATCAACAAGATTTTGACTACAAGAAACCTACTTTAAATATAAGACACAGTAAGTTGAAATTAAAGGAATGAAGAAATATATACCACAAAAACATTAATAAATAAAGCTGGAGTAGCTATACTAATTTTAGATAAATAGGACATGAAACAAGGAAGCTTATCAGGAATAAAGAGGAGGAGAAATTATATAATGTGAAATGTGTCAGTTCTCTTAGAAGACAAAATAATGCTTTATGGCTATGCATTTAACAAAAGAGTATGAAAATAATGGAACAAAAAATGGATAGAACAGAAGGAAAAATAGACAAATTCACCATTAGAGTGTGAGATAGAAATATCTTTCTGTGAGTAATTGATAGATAAACAGGAAGAAAATTAGTAAAGATATAGATAATCCTAATAGAATTATTGTTTACCTTGACCTAATTGACATTTATAAAATACTCCATGAAACAAAAAAAGAGTAAACATTCTTCTCAAGCTCATGTGAAACATTCACCAAGATAGAGTACGTGATGGGTCATAAAACTGTAATAAATTTAAAGGAATAGAAATCATATAGAGTACATGCTAAAGCCACAAAGGAATTAAGTAAGAAATCAATAGCAGAAAGATAGCTAGAAAATCCACAACTACTTAAAAATTATGCAGCATGCTTCTACATAATTGATAGATCAAAGATAATGTCTCAAGATAACTTAAAAATATTTTGAACTAAATTAAAATATAACTTATCAAAATTTGTGGGTTACACCTTTTGGTATTGAGAGGCAAATTGATAGCATTAGGTGCATATGGTAGAAAACAAAGGAAATACCCAAAATGAATGGCCTAAGCTTTTCTCTTGGGAATCTAGAGGAACAAAGAAAATTAAGCCGAAAAGCAGAAAAAGAAAAAATGAAAATGCAATAAAGAAAATTAAAGCAACAAAAAGCTGGTTCTTTGAAAAGGTCAATAAAACTACTTAGGCTCACTAAAAAAAAAAAACCAAGCAGACATAAATTGCTATTAATAATATCAGAAATGAAAGTGGTGCCATTTTTACTGATACTGTAAGAATTAAGACGATAATGAGGGCAATTCTATGTCAATCGATTTGGTAACATAAATGAAATGAATCAATTCCTTGAAACACACAAACTATCTATGATGGCCAATTTTATATGTCAACCTGACTGGCCATGGGGTGTCCAGATTTTATTTCTGGATGTGTCAGTGTGAGTGTTTCTGAATAAGATTAGCATTTGAATCTGTGTACTCATTAAAGTAGATTTTCCTCCTAAATTTGGTGGGCATAATTAAATCCATTGAGAGTTTGAATAGAACGACAGGGAGAAGAAGGAGAAATTCACCCCTTTTGATTTCTTCCTGATTGAACTGAGACATGGATTTACACCATAGGTTCCCTTGGTTGTGAAGACCTTTGGATTTCTACTGATATTCCACCAGCAGCTTATATGGATCTCCCAGGTATTGTACACAGTAGATGGTGGGACTTTTCAGACTCCATAATTGTGTGAGCATGAGACAATTCCTCATCATAAATCTTTTTCTACTTCTATATCTATCTATCTATCTATCTATCTATCTATCTATCTACCTATCTATCTATTATCTATCATCTATCTATATCTCCTATTGGTTCTATTTCTCTGGAAAATGCTAACAGAGAAGGGAATACTACAGTGTTTTTCTGCCCTTGTGTTGCTATGAGTAAATAAAGTTCTGGTCTCTGACCCAGAGGCCTTATGTTTCTGCTAGTATGTATGTATTAATATGTATACATATGTTTCTATCATCTATCTATATGCATATATATGTATACAAGGGTAAAATTTAAGACCCTTTATAATTTCTGACTTAATTTCAAAACATGAGAAAATTCTCTAGATTTAATACTTGAAAATATTTTACATGTAAAAATTATAAACAAGAAAACAGAAATTATTTGTAATTCAAACTATTACTATTATTTTTCCCCATTGGCTTTACTCTGTATATATACACATATATACAGATATAGATAATCATGTTCTTTGTTACTATAATATTTAGCTCTTTTTCTTAGCATCTTATGAGTGTTTCAAATCTAATCATTTTAATAATTTTTGTCATACTGATATACTATTTAATAATTTTCTTTAAACTTTCCTGAAAATGATTAATTTTGGTTTTCCTTAGTTTTATTTTAAATAATATCCTTGAAATAACTAGATAATATGATCTGTTAATTATAATTTTTCTATTTCATACTATACTAAAATTAATATAAAACATTAAATCTTTTAAAGGATTATCCAGTTTTTATGTCTCCAATAATTTTCTTTGTGCTTCCTGATTGTAAACATTAGAGCTGATATTTTTGAGCTAATAATGAAAGTTAAAGAAATATTTAGCTACACAAAAAGCAAAAACAAAAACAAAATAACTCAATGTATATAGGGTACACGATTACAAGATTGGAGGAATATGTGATTAACTAGAAGCAAGAAGTTGAAATTGGGCAGACCCAAGGCTTTCAGCAGTGGACATTCTATTTATGGTTATAACCTTAAATGTTGCTCCTTCAATAAACGTTCTGTGTCTCTCTGCTCACAATTTACATTCCCAGGTGAGACAGTAAGAGAGAGCAACTAGCCAAGAGTAGCCTACACATATATTTTTGAGTGTAGCATCCTATAATTATCTTCTCTGAAACTCACACAAAGTGGAATGTGGAGGAAAGGAAGCTCTTTAAGGCAGGGAAGTTATAAAAAAAAAAAAAAGAAAGAAAGAAAATAAAGAAAAAAGAAAAAGAAGTATTCCACATTCATGTCTTTCTTTTCATATAAATAAATTCAGAAAATATCCCCATTTATCATTCAGCTCTTCTTCATTAAACAAATAAATATTATAAAAAATAAGTAGATTTTTTCCTTTCCCAGTGAGA
Source organism: Avahi laniger (assembly GCA_963575035.1). NCBI lineage: Eukaryota > Metazoa > Chordata > Mammalia > Primates > Indriidae > Avahi > Avahi laniger. The sequence continues at coordinate 26,988 of CAUYSK010122673.1, read as the reverse complement.
GAAAACAGTCACAACTTGCTGAATCTCAAGAGACAATATTGTGAAGCCATGCTGTTCTACAGGATCACTAGGTGATGGCACTGCTCTATTTCTCACCACCAATAAACTCTATAAAATATTACACTGAGGAAGAAAAGGACAATGTTATTCTTACATAAGAACAACTTATAAGACGATCAGTGGCCCTGCCTGTGTTAGGTAGCAGTTACCTTCTTATAATCTTTGCCTTTAATGTAGAAATGCTATGAAGCACTCCAGATATACAATAAATATAAATTTCATTTAGATCTCCATTGGATAAACCATCCTTTTTTCTTTTCCACACTTAGAGTTAGTCTCTATATAGATTTTATCCTGTTTCCAAAGACCTAGTGAGGAGCACTGATTGCAATTTTGCAGTGTCAGATTTGAACTTAGGGAAAATATAATTGCATACCTTGGTGGAATTATCCATTTATTGGTTACTAAGACCTGTATAGTCTAGACAAGCTCAGAATTATAGCCAGCAGGCCACAAACATGTTCAGAATAAGCTACTAGTACAATCTGAGAAGCACAATCTCTTATTAGAGGAAACATTATTGCAGTAACCTTTGTTTTCCTGCATCATTTCATAAAATTCTGTCTCTTCCCATAAAGAGTATTCTTTTTCAACAATTAAAGTACCTACTTTAAATAAACATTAACAGATCCATGTTAGCTTGTGTTAATGATAGACAATATACATTATGATAATATATTCCATTTGAAATCTGTCTTTTACGTTTTAGATTTTTGACATTTTAAACACCATTCATTGAAATACAAAATTAATTAGAATATAATAGCCTCTCATCAATGATGAAAATTAACAAACTATATAATACAGATTGTTTTCAAATATGAAAATTATCAGTGTTTACTTAAAGCTTAGGTAATTTTCATTTAAAATATGCATAATTTCACCCATTTTTTAGGAAATTTATTTTCTGTGCATTATGTTTAGACCCTGTTTTGCTTTCTTTGAATATAAGTAATATTTTTTTGAGAAAGAATTGAAAACTTATTTAAGATGTATTATAAATTTAGGAAAAGAGCTTTTTATCAGCAACAATCATCCTCTAAGATTACAAAGTTAAAGCATTAAAATGTTTTATTTCTATACTTGTAAATCTTGAGAAAATAAATTCCCTTATCATAAACTTTTCCTTAAACAGCCAGAAGCTAAATTTATAGAAAATTTGTGGGTTCATATCTACAGATGTCAGCTATCTCCTCGGGTAACTTGTAAAATGTAATAAATTAAATATTAAAATTAATAATAGCATATATGTACATAATACATAAAACATATACATATACCTATATATAATATGTATATTCTAAGGTTGAATGGCAAACCAGTACACACATATGTGGACAGATATGTGTGTATGTAGATGTGTCTGTGTGCACATATGTTCTTGTGTTCAGAGAAAAACTAATTTTTTTCTGGACACAAGCATAAGAAGTTTCTTGTAGTTATTATTACAATAATAAAAAATGTTTAAATTTTCACATGTATATTTTTACATATTTCTACATTTTTAAATAATCATTTTTTAGGTCATAAGAATTTTTTTAATGAGTGAACTAATCCATGAAAATAGAAACCAATTATTATGACACTATTGCTACCAAAGCTATTATCACCTAGTTGCAGAATACTCTTAGATTTACTAATGTTTTTAATAAATGAAAGTACCTTAAAAATAAAACAAAGAATAATCTTGGTTTCTATCAGCATTCTCTCTACCATGCAGCTGGTTTTCCCTTCCAATTTTCAAAGTAGCTCTAGGAGTAAATTAAATGATTTTTGTTTGTTTGAGAGTTCTATTTTACTTCAGGGATGAGATAGTATTTATAAATCATGACAGACATGAAAATTAGGGTTCACTCCATTTCATAGAACAGCGACCTCAGACGTTGGCTATTTTTCCTGAGAGGACATTAGACATTTTCTAGAGATCTTATTTATTGCAATGAATGGGAGAGTGTTATAGACATTGAGTGTGTAGAAACCAGGGATGCTGCTAAGCATTCTACAATGTTCAGGACAGCCACCACAACAAAGAGTTATCAAGTCCAAAATGTCATTGGTGAAACCGTTGAGAAATTCCGCCTTAAATAGAGGGGGCAATTTCTTCATCATGTAATTAATAGGAACTGAAAGCTCTGAACATAATTATTTTCTCCATTTACTAAATGTATGTAAGAAAACACAAACCTAAAGGAATTACAAATATATAGATATTTCTGCAGATTCTCTTTGGGTGGAATATGGTGTGGCCTGAAAATTGGGATTTCATAAAGATCCCATATTTGGGATCTCTGAAACTTGGACATTGTGGTACTTTTGAAGTAAAACAATGAATTAATATATTAAATGATGATAGCTTCTTATGATATTATAGAGATTTGGAAAAAGAAGACATAATAATGGGTAATTTTTGATGTTGGGAAAGAAATAAAGGGTATGTATGTCTTGCTCAATATTTATGAAATATTGTATTGGAGGGATCCAGGTTGCCAGAGAACAGAGTAAGGGTTCCAAAATCTAGGAATCTAATGAAAAGGATAATAATGATGTTGCGAAAATGAAGGCAAGCATGCCGATTTTTCTTTTTTAAGGTCTTTGAGGATATTTCCCCTATCTCTTTCCTCTTTGTTAAATAGAAAGTTTCACACAGTGCTCAGTGTATAGTAGACATTTACTATGTTTGTAAGATTCGTAAGATTGGCACATAAATGCTACAGGAAAAATTACAAAATGTAAACATGGGCTTTCCATAATCAAAGTTTAAAAGTCAGCCTTTTAAAATGTTTTCTCCTACATCTTACAGTGAACAAAATGAAATTCTAGTTTTATAATATTTAATAAGTTGTACTAAAAAGAATATAATATTTCTACATTACCAGCATTGAAATAATTTTTTGTATCATACAAAACCCAAAATTCATAAATAAAAAAAATTGAGAAAAAAGAAGAGTTTTTATCCATTAGGCAGAAACCCTTATAAGTTAATAAGAAAAAGACAAATGACCCAGAAGAAAATATAAGAGCATGCAGAAGCAAATCTTAGAAAAAGAAATGCAATGGCATAATTAACACATTAAAATTCTCCTAAAAAGTATATACATATTCCTAAAAAATAAACACTGTATTTTTTAGAAATGAAAGCCTGGGATATACACAACCGATTCTCAAATGGTTCAGGGAAGAGCGTAGGGAAAAGAGAGAGATTGATAAAATTTGTGGAGCAAAATCTAAACTACAAGTAAATCTTGTAAAAGGTATATATTTGTTATTGGCATTGCACAAATTACTGTAACTTTTCTGCAAGTTAGAAATTATTTTCAAATCAAAAACAATTCTTGGCATCACCAACTACAAAACACAAAATTATTTGGGAAGTATAAAAAAATATAAAGTGTACACTTTTCAAATACATGGAAAAAAACTTTTAGAGACCCCTGGCGAGGGTATAAATTATTATAAACTCTAGCAAAAATGTATTAGCAATACCTGTCAAAGCAAATAAAACAATTGAACCTCTAGGAATCTATCCTACGGACATACCCAAAATTTTTATAGGTATATATAGATACAAATTACTATGTTTGCATTGCTATCAAAGCTGCATACTTAATTGCAGAATAATCATAGATTTACTAATGTCGTTAACAAATGAAAGTATCTACCAAAACTTACCTGAACAAAAGCATATACACACAGACACATATATACACATGGAATATATGTATATAAATAAATAGATATATAGAGAGATAAATATTTGCTGTATTGTATGTAATAGTGAAATATTTAAAACTGCTTAACATTTCCTCAATAGATTTATAGTTAAATAAAATATATTAAATCACAAAATTTAATTACATGCAGCAGTTTCTAACACTGAAGTGAAATATATCCATGCAATATAATTTAATGAAAACATCAAGATGCAAAGCTTTATGTGTGTGTTTCTATTAATATGCTATAATATACAAAATAACAACAATAAAACAACTACTAAAAGTCTGTATGCTACCAGATAAATTTTATTCTGCAATTGTATTGACTACCTATTAGTGATTAAAGTGAGAGAGGGTACAAGGAAAATTTTACTTTACATATCTCTCTAAAAATTTTTATATGTATATTTTTCAAAATTCAAAAATAAAAAGAAAATATTTTATAAATTATGAATTATAACAGCATTGGAATCTCAAACACTTAATTGCTTATACTTTGAAATGTCTTTTTTATGATTTTATTTATAAAATAAAATAGAAATTTTCTCAAGATCACAAAAAAGAAAAAGACAGATCAATGACTTGAACTTGGGTCTTCTAAATCCAAAGTTCATACCTTTTTCATTATGCCCAGTAGCCTTTGTCAGCGAAAATGGATGACTTTCTATGTCACCTCCTGTTAGAAACGTTTTAAAATGACAGGAGGAAATTAAAACTAGTTTTTACACTTTAAATTTTTGATGTCCTCAGTATAAAATGTTCAGATCAAGACAACCATGCATTGATTTTTTTTCTCTGGGCCTGAATCGACTGTCTCTTCAGATGTTAATAGGGATTCATTGATTATTAAATCCCTCAGATCTTAGCAAATTGGTATCAAATTATGTGTTCTAGTTTAAATCACAAAGTTATCTCTCTCTATTCTCCATTATCTAGAAACTTCTATTGTCATCACTGTACCCTTCCCCAGTGATTCTTCAATTAAAACTATTTACTGCTAATTTTTTGTCCATAGAAATCAGGTGAGAATAAAGTGATCATGGGAGAATTTTCTGAGATCAGTCTTTGAAAATCCAGAATGTCTGGATTAACAAAAATGTACTTTCTTTTATAGAAGGTGTATCATAGAATTAACAGATATTTCAAACAAACAAAGAGTTGTGTAAATGTTAAAGACATAAATTACGATTATGAATCCAAGGCAAGTGCAATATTTAAAAATAATACAATGGAAGTAATACACACATAGTATTTAAATTTAATGATGAATCCAATTAATGTTCCTCTTGTACATATATATACATATATGTCAAATGCTAAACTAATGCTAAAAGTTACCTATTTCTGTTTGATAGAGTTTACAGCTATAAAAGAAGTAGCAAGATTATATGTAATTTTTGAACAAAAAATGGAAATTATTTAAGTAAGGTAATTTAAACACAAAATATAGTGCATGGGCTAATATGTCTCCAATTCAAAACCCTGTATTCTCTCTCTCTTTCTTTGTTTCTCTGTCTACAGGAGTTAAGAACATCTTTGGGACAGTGCTTTTATTAATGTTCAAGTGATAAACTGTTTGTTTAATCTGCAATTGACCTCCATATCTAGAGGTAAGATGAGTATAAATTAATACTAGTTGATATTAGTGAATTACCATTTCCCAATGAAGGATTTCATTAATTTTCCTTGCTAAAAACCAAACTAATCACATTAGCAGACCTTAATTTATGCACTCAAAATTGAATACATTTATCCTGGCCTATTACAGAAAGAACCCCTGGTATGAAATTTCTTTGATCTCCTTGGAACATTTAGAATAAAACTAACAAAAATAATTTAAACGTCTTTTCTCTCATTGGAATGCAACATGCAGGTAGGCTAGTAATTATGATCACAATGGCAAATGAAATTATATTACTCAACCTCCTCCTGTTCATGAAAGGATCATCATTCAAAACTCCAGGATGATTTCTCCTGGGTACTTTTAAACTATATCCTTTCTACCAACCTTTATTTCTATTTTATTTCTCTCTTCTTGGAAATGCTACTGCTTTTTAGATTTGCAGCCTTCCTAATTTTCATCCTCTGCTTTCTACTTGATCACAGACTCTACAGGGACTCTCTTTGGTGTCTACTTTTCTTCTTCAACTGAAATAGAACATTCTGAATTACTGACCTCTTCTCTCCTAAATGAAGCTCACTCATCTGAAATGCTGGCAGTGATAAACTCCAACTTATTATCCCACAAACTGCTAAGCCTAAATAATCACTGGAGCTGGTTAAGTCTTTTTAAAACATCCTGTCAGAATTTCACTCCTGTAGGATACCCAGCAGTTGGAAACTGAAACAAAGTTCATTTAAAACACAACAAAATGAGGTAGAAAAAAAATGACAAAAGAGAAATAAATGCTTACAGCTTTAGGTGGTACAGGTCTCCAATGTTCTGTAAATTTTGCGACATTGACAAAACCTCAGTCATGGGAAAAAACATTACCAGGGACTGATTTGCTTCTAATTTTTTTGTTCTTTGTCACTTTTTACCACAGTGAAACCATACCACTTTCCCTGAATAACAGCATGTTTCCAGAGTTGTTTCACTGTGGTCACAATGATGTATTTAATGGTCCTCTATGGGATTGCAAATGACTACCAAAATATATCACAACAAAATAAATAAATTTTAAAACTAACAACAAAATTGCTTCTGTATATGCCTGAGAGATTTCCAAGATTAAGGCAGCATATCTTCTTAATTATTACCAAATGAACAAATCTGAATAAAGAAGTAGGGAAAATGAATAACAATTAAATATTCTTTCCTATATGCTTTGTTGCTTTAAGTAGTACCCAGTAAAAATTCACATAAAAATTCATGTTATTAACCCAAAACGTTTTCTAGTATCCTGTTTGATGTCTTTGTCAGTTACATTGAGCAATATATTCCTTAAATGCACTTGCATATTAATATCTGTGCCATAGTGTACATGTCATACGGATAATTGAACTGAAGTCATTGAACCCTCCCTTTGATGGTCTGGAACAGGATGTATGAGTGAAGAGTTGAGGGGTACATAACTACGTTGGAGAACTATTGTAGTATATGTTCAAGGTCTTCTTTTTTAACTAATTTAAATAAATGTATTTGCCTGTTTGATTGTCTTTACCTTTTAAAAGTTTGTTCTAAATATAAGGAAAATTTAATTAACTATACCCATGGATTCATGACAGATAATAGTGACAAGAGCATGAAATACCACTTTCTTGTTTTGTTTCTTCATTATTTCTGATGCAACTTCCCTTCCCCTTTCTCCACTCTCATATCTCTGTTTGGATAGATGCTCCTCTGGTTTATTTAACCTGTTTTTACAATCCATCTTTACATGATGTTTAACATACATGTGTGTACTTAAACATCTTACTTTTGTATATTTAAGATTCCTAAGTGATTCTGACCAGTAAATGTTAATCTTTTAGCATGTTTTTACTGAAAACATTATGAGATTTACTCATGTTGCTATTTGTAGTATATTTATGTAACTACCATTCTTCCACTAATCTAATGTTATACATATATCTTGGGTTATTGTGATGGCATATCCCACATTTTATAATAATCTCTGTATTCATTAAAATAATACTAGCTGGATTTCTTTAAATTTTGATAGAATTTCAAACTTACAGAAAAATTTCAGGAATAATATAAGTAACTCCCAAAAGCTCTTTCATATAGATTTATCAATTTTTAATATTTAGCAATATTTGCCACCCTTTATAATATATTATCTTATGAACATTTTTGTAATAAAATGCAACTATTATGACTCTTTACCAACAAATTCAGTATGTATTTCCTAAGAGAAAGGATCTGAGCCACAATAGAATGATAAAAACAACAAAATTTAATAACACAATAATATTATCTAAGTCATAATACATTTTCCCAGTAATGTACCCTACAAATATGTTTCTCACACCAGGACATAATTCAGGAGCAGACATTACAATTGGTTGTCATGTCTTCTCAAACTGCTAAGTTTCTGGGTAAAGTTACTATTTTTCTCCTTGTAATTAATAAGCCATTTTTTGGAAAAAAAAGCTATAAGAATGTTTCAATATTCTCTTTCTTATCAAAGTTTATGAACATTTTACCATCTATTAATGATTTTCCAACTTGAACTTTCCTACTACATTTTTTAGTTTCCCTTCCAATGTAAAAAGAGCTTTTTTGGTGCCATTTATTTATTTGTTTGTTTATTTTTCCCACTCTATATTTTATTTTTTAGTCTCTAGTTTTGATTTGTTTGGAAAAAATAAACATTTTTATAAAATGCATAAATAATCATTCCATTCGAAAGCTTTTATTTTTAACTTTTTTTCCCCTCATACATCTTAAAACAAAAACATTCTAGAAGGCATATTTTTCTCGTGATAGTAAGATAGTATTACAAAATCTGTAGTTTTATAAGATTAAATTTTTTCCTTTGGTAAAAATGGCAGGAATAATAAATTTATTAATGGCAGAAATAATAAATTTATTTTTGTGCATTCACATTTCAGTGGATAGCACAGTGGATGGTATATAGCTGCTGCTTGATAAATATTTGTTGAAATGAATTAAAAGGAATCAAATTGTATTAATGAATATTTACTGGAAACATGAGTGAAATTAAGTAATATACAATTTTTCTTGGCTGAGCTTAGGAGTATTCTGGTCTTGGGACCAAATTTTGAAGTTTAAGTTGACATCACTAACCACATGTAAGCTATTTCTTTATGGACTAGATGTTGAAAAATTTTAACTCTTTTCCAATTCATTTTTGGAAAGAAATACTTGTATATAATAAAGGTAGAGAAAACACAATTTTTACCTATTTTAAAACTTTAGATTCCTTAATCAAATATTGAAAATTAAAAATTGCCAGCATTTACTCACCACAATACAACAATATTAGGTACTATCTGGAAAACTCATGAATTCTTAAAGTTAAAATGTACCCTATGGTGTGTCAAAGATCATTCTATAGACTTTACCCTAATGAGACTAAAACCCTCCTCAGGAGCATTCCATCTCATTCGTTTGAATTCCATATTCAACAAGCAGCCTTAAGTTTACTTATTTTTTTGTTTAATATTTCAAAATAGTATGGGGGTACAAGTGTTTTTGGTTACATGTACTGATTTTGTTATGGTTGAGTTAGGGTTGTAAGTGTGCCCATCATCCAGATAGTGTTCATTGTACCTGTTAGGTAGGTTTTTGCCCACCCACTCCTCTCCCTTCCCTCATGCTTAATTTTTGCTGAGTTTTACTTCCCTCTGTGCACGTGTGTTCATGTATTAGTTCTAATTTAACAGTGAGCACATATGGCGTTTGTTTTTCCATTCTTTAGACACTTCATTTAGGATAATGGTCTCCAGTTCCATCCAAATTGTTGCAAAAGGCCTTAATTCATCCTTCTTCGTGGCTGCATAGTGTTCCATACTATACATATACCACATTTTATTAATCTACTCATGAATTAAAGGGAACTTATTGCATCAATATGATTTCATTAATTTTTTTAGGAATCTATTAAAGTAATTTATTATAATTATTAGGTTTGAAAAAATATAAAAATAATACAGTTTGTCTATGATGGATAAAAATACTACTAATAATATCACACTCTTTCTGCAAAATGATCAATTTAAAACTTAAAGATGATAAATATTTCTTCTGAGTGAGCTTGGATTCTACACAAAACGTAGGATTGTTTTTCTAGATCTATGAAATATGTCGTAGGTATTTTGCTGGGGATTACATTGAATCTGTAAATCACTTTGGGTACTATGGACGTTTTAACAATGTTGATTCTATGGATCCAAGAGCATGTGTTTTCCCCCTTGTTTGTATCATCTTTGATTTCTTTCCTCGGTGTATCTTAGTTCTCTTTGTAGAGCTCTTTCACCTCCTTTGTTAAGTATATTCCTAGGTATATATTTTGATGTTTATTATCAGGGCAACGCTCCCCTAGTTTCTGATTGTTAAGTGATATCTGGAACCCTGGGAACCTACCATGCATCTAAAGTCTAAGGGCTCATTGCACTGACAGTATCTTTAACTCTAATCTTCAGCTTGTACAGAACAGCCAATATAGAACATTTTTAAAGGATGTTGGTACTTCTTACACAAATGTATTCCCCAAGGCAATGGTGGAGAAATGTCCTCTGGATAGTCAGAAGGGACATAAGTTCAGGGATGTGGACCAGGTCATAAATAGTAAATTCACTCTTATCTTATTCTTCTCTTATCTCCTTAAGTCTTTAGATTCCTTCCTTTAGAATGCAACAAGGACACCCTGAATTTTCCACTTTATTTGATGTAGTCCACTTGTGAGCCCAGATTTCATTCAAGTAAATGAGTAATGTATTAGAGCCACTTTCATATGCTCAAGATAACAGATTCAAAATCAATAATACTCTGAATTTATGACCTAGGATCTTTGGTCAGTGTACCCATGTCAATAAATTCAGCCAGATCCAGTAATAAATTTTTTTTATCTCTCATATAGCACTCTTAGAAATTATTCTCACTCATATTCAGCAAGTTTGTGCCAACATAGCTGTTGATATTTTGCAGTTTCTCAGTGTATATTGTGCATCCTGTCAGATTAGGATTTGTAGTCATCCTTTTGTGGTCCACTGTTAGAATTGAGTCTAGTTATAAGTCTGAAAGCAGGAAAAAGGAATGAGTTTTGGAACTGAAAATTGGCATCCACCTAAAAGCCTATTGTCTTAGGTGAGATCACCATGGGGATTTCAGGCAAGACTTAGCTATTTCCCTGAGCAGAGAGGAAGGGTCACTTTTGTTGGCAAGGGGAGCTCAGAGGGAAGTTCAAGGTCTTCATATTCATCAGAATCCACTCAAACATCCACATTGTAATTGGAGGTCCCGACATCTCCTAAACAACATCGTAACTTTAACTTAAAAAGCCAGCTGATGCTTAGAATTAAATTTACATATTGAAATTTGGCCTACTGTAGATTAAACTTGTTTGGATATCAGAAAATTCAGCCTTGTGGCTTCAAGAAATTCGGGATTTTTCAGAATAATCAGAAAAATTCTCCAGTTTTCTACTCATAATTTAAACAGGGAATTTAAAACCCTAAGCTTGTTATTTTCTTCCTGCAAATCCTTCAGGGTTTAAGTGTTAAAAACTCCAAACACGCAGATCTTGTATTCTTGTGTTCTTTATTCTCCCTGATGTTCTAATTCAAGAGCTAATAGTTCTCACATTGCCTTGCCTTATATAGATTCTTCATCCCAGGCATTTTATGTACTAATTCAAGAAAATATTTTTCCGGTAAATGCCATAGAATACCAGGGTCTCATTTTCCATAAATTATGAATTTATTACTGCCTTCACATCTATTTAGGGCTGAGAAGCAGTTACATATTCTAGAAATTGATCTTCTGTTTCCTAGAGCCACTTCTGATACACAATGTGGTGCTGATTAGAGTTTGCTTAGGAAATAAACTGTGAAGAATTTTAGTACAGAAAATGTGTTAGTCCATTTTTGTCGCTATAAAGGAATACCTGAAGTTGAGTAATTTATTTAACAAAAGAGGTTTATTTAGCTCATAGTTCTACAGTCTGTACAAGCATAGCACAAACATCTACTTCTGGTGAGAGCTCCAGAGAGCTTCCAATCAAGGCATAAGACAAAGGAGGAGCCCGGTGTGTCACATGGAAAACGAAAGAGCAAGATAGGGAGGTGCCCGGCTCCTTTAAACAACCAGCCCTCACGTGAACTAATAAAGTGAGAACTCACTCATTATCATGAGGTGAGCACCAAGACATTCATAAGGGATCTTCCCCCAGAACCAAAACAACTCCCACCAGGCCCTGACTCCAACATTGGGTATCAAGTTTTAATGTGATATGTGGAGGGGCAAATGTCCAGGCCATATCAGAGAATCAGAAGCTTACAACCATTGGATATGAGAAGGTCAAAGAAGGTGGAGTTGCTTTTCAAGGATTCTTGCTGAAGGCACAACGGATCTAAGGAAACTCTGGGAAATTCCCCCAGATTGTCACAGTCTTTGGCAACATATATAAAGCACAAATCAACCTAGATTTTTTAGAAGTATACCTGGAAGCTGCTTAGGACATCACATCCACACATCTGTCTGCAATAACCTCTAGAGAAGAATAATCTCTTGCTCTTTCTTCCACATTCTGAATCTCACGTGAGTGTCTCTCATTGACAGACAGTTATGTAAAACTACACACTGAAGGAGCATTGACAGCAGGCTATCAAGCACATAAACTGACTACCTGGTCTCCAGATAAGCACGTAAGGAAGAGCTTCTAAATGTCAAAATGACACACCAAATTTTGTGATCTTACATAAGAGAGAAATCAACTTCTATCTTATTTAAACTACTGTAATACATCTCTTAATTATAACAGCTTGACATATACCACAACTAATAAAAATAATATTATTTAATCTCATTATAGTCTTTTAAATATTTACTTTCTTAAACTACCTGATATTGTATTAATTTGGCAAAATTTTTTTTGTGACATCGGATCCAATTACCTCCCATCTGCTTTCCTGGAATCTTTAGATATGAGTGTGGGAGAAAGAGGCAGGAATAGAAACCACTTTGCCATCTTCTCACTATACTTATTTTGGTTTTCTTGCACACCCTTAAGTCTTGCTGATGGGAATCTTAGTCAGGTCATAATTTCTTAAAATTAATTTAACAATATGCATCAATAACCTTAAAATGTAGTACACATAAATATTGAGAACTGTGTGAAAAATATTATACAATGTATATAATTCAGAATTATTTTAATTATAATAAATAAAATTTAAAAATAATTTCAACCATAGGATAATGGTTACCCTTGTAATAGAATATCTCCTCGTAACCATTTGCTGTGTAGTAAATTGTGGCTCCCTAAAATTCTTTTGTGAAGTCCTAAACCTCAATGTGATTGCATTTAGAGATAAAGCCTTTAAGAAGGTAATTAAGGTTAAATGAGGTCATTAGAGTGGGGTCCTTATGTGATAGGCTTGATGTCCTTAAAAGAAGAGGAAATGACACCAAATCTCTCTCTCGCTCTCTTCACATGCGTGCACAGAGGAAAGGTCATGCAAGGATCCAGCAAGAAGGTAGCCATTTGCAAACCAAGGAGAGAAGCTTTACCAGAAACCAAACTTGCTGGCACCTTGCCCTTGGACTTGCACACACCCTAACTGTGAGAGCATAGATGTCAGTTGTTTGAACCACCCAGTTTGTGGTAATATTCTGTTGTGGCAGCCTCACCTGACAAATACACCATTAAAATCAAGTTTTTAAGTAATACTTAAAAATATGAAGTGAAAAGGAAGGAATAAATATAATATATATATGGTATATACATTATATATGTATTTGTGTATATATATGACTATAATTTTGAACACAGAACACAGAAAAGTAAATGCATACATACCTAACATGTTGAAGAGATTCAAAGGAACTACATTGTAATAACAAATGTGTTTGGTACAATTTCATGAAAACCACTCCATTCCTGGAGAGCAAAGCCATATTTTCCAAAAGCTCCACCCTAGCTAGCAGCATCTGTTAAAATCATCCTAGTTAATTTTGTGCAATTTTTGGATACTATTTATAACTGCCTGTATGAAGATAAGATGGTCTGAACCATTGTGGTGGGGAGAGGGCCAAGTGACGAGAGTGAAGAGCTGACACTGTAAGCAATCATTGAGGAGGCAGAAATGGTGCACGGCTCTAAATACAGACTCTTTGAAAAGGGATAATGATAGACTCTGTTATGCTAAGAATGCTCCTGGAAGTAAACTAGGAGTTGCTACTCAGAACACGTTTTATTGCATCTAGTTATTTAGAAACAAAAATGAACCTCACCTAGACTCTTTGGTCATTCTTTCATCTGTCCAGTTTTCAGTGATGGAGTTCATTTAGTACATGTTTGGAGATTTACTTTAGAAGTCTTTCTTACCACATTATTTTTTAGTAATTCTGCTTTCAGCATTAAAATATGTCTCATTTACTTTTTAAAGAAGAGTTTATGATGTTAATAGGAAGTACCACAGCCATTGCTGGGCATTGGAAATGGCCCTAGACAATAAAGATGGATGTCTCAATGCTAACCAATACTGTGCTATACCTTTTTATATCCCAAAACAGATGAAATTATCTTCCCACACAAATAATCTTAATGTCAATCATACAATACTTCTCTGGAGACTCATTATCTATTCCTCTAAGAGTTTATGCAGCGTATATCTTACTCTACTGGTTTCCAGTGCTAGTTGACTATCCATTGAAATTAGTCTCTGACCTTTATAGAAGGATAATGACTTTATTTGTTTTTTTATCTGTTAGAACCACTCATGACATGTAAAGAAGGGTCATGACTTGAAGTGAGGAAATGAAAAAAAGAATAAAGCAAGCTCACCAGGCTTTCTTTTCGGTTGGTGTACATGGTCTGAGAATTATCTCTTCTAGATTGGTTCACAAATTAGAAATAAAATACTGTGGGGATTTTTTTGCTTGATTGTTTTTTGTTTATGTTTTGCTGCTTTTCCTTTTGATTGCCTAACCCAAAAAGGGGCTATTTCCTCTAGGAGCTAAACGGGAAGAACTAGAAAGCAGAGAGCTATTAAAGTGCCTTTTTCTCCATACTTGGCTTTGCTTGATTTAGGAAGCTCCTAGATATGCATACAGCAAGATGATTTTGCAATTTAAATAATACTCTTGCATAAGTGTCCCTTACTAGGCTATCATGCATACTTGCATCTTTAAAAAATGCCTTAATATTTTCAAGGAGCTGTCTTTCCAACTACTTATTTCCAGGCATTTTTGAAAGAGATCTTTCTGTGTGGGTGAGTGAAAACCTAATAAGAGACCTGAAAATAAAAAACTGAATGAGTGAAGACATGGCCTTGGAAGATTTGTTATTTTTGTTGTGTGAATTATAATTTTATATAATTTTCAGGTAGCAACCAGATAGTATACCATATTTAACATGTAAGGCTAAATAAAATACCTCTATGATGGAAGTCAGTATACAGGAAACATTGAGGCCAAAGAAGAAAACGTGCAAATATTACTTCAATTTAAGTGCACCATTTCAAATTAATACAAAGATTATTTAATCCAATGTTTATTGTCAAATCATGGAAAAAAGCACCAATGAATGCAAACATTACAGAGCATATACCAATCCAAGTGATGAAAAAGAAAAAAAACAAAACTAAAATGGAGCCTATATTACATTCATTTCAGGTCTTGAGAGCTGTTTTCCTAATGTATGTTTTCCTAATGTATGTTTAAAGGAACTGAGGATTTCTAAGATTCATCAAAATAGATTTGCTGAGGATAAATCTAATGTTATTTAGTGTCATAGGATTCTACCTTCATAATTGATTTATATGATGACAGAGATTCTGATTATAGGGGGCTAGTAAATTGTACAGTGACCATATCCTCCAACCCTATTATCCAGCTGCTTTCATATTTAATAAAATTCTACCAGGCTGAACAAGAATCTGGAAATCCACACTGAACTGATCATCATTTCCATTACTTCTCATGTTTTAGATGTGTCCAAATCTATCATATGAATAAATATGCCAGTACTCCTAATTGAATAATGTTTTAGCAGATGATACAGGTACTTTTGAGACTACTACAGAAAATGTTATAAAATTATCTGATTATTCTCCAAAGTGTTTGTAAAACTACAATAATCTTTACAAAAATATAGCTAGGTCAAGTATTTGCAAATAATTATTTTATGAACCATTCTCCTTAGAAATATCAGTGCCAACAGAAATAGTATAAATACTAGGATTCAAGTGATTGACATTACTCTCCCATTTGATCACTAATCAGCAAGGAACACTGGTTCTGGTCAATGCAAATTTGTTTCATTTTGAAACAACACTAAAACTCTAAGCTTTGGGAATTTAATTGTACTGACTGATTTCAGGCTATGCTTGTTAACATGATGACTTTAGTTAATTACTTTGAGTCTTAACTTCCTTATAGTTTAAAAAGAAGCAGCATAACTATCCCATAAAGTTATTAAATATAAAACTGAATAAATGAATTAATACATATAAACACCTGGAAAAGGATTTATCCTCAATCAATGATGATTATTTTATTCTGTTCCTTTATAGGTATTTCATATTGATGTAAAAGGAATTTAACTGTTGGAAGCATTTTACAAAGAGAAAAAAGCTATGGAAACATAATGGAATTTTATTCTTTCTATCACCATCACTGTCCATGTTATAAAAGCATATAATGAAATCTATAAAATATTTTTGCCTTTTATTTTTCCCCAATTTTATTTTGAACCATTTGCAGAAATAATAAAATAGAAAAACAGCAATCAGTATACTCCTCACCAACATTCATGGGCTGTTAACATTTCTCTTTCTGTGTCTTCTGTACATATACTATTTGGGAATGAATTGTATGAGAAGCATATGTACATATTTGTATATATGATAGCACTTCACTCCTAAATATTTTAACATTAATCATTACGAGAACAAGGAGTTTCTCCTACATAACTGTAACATGACGACCACACATAGGAACCCTAACACGGATACAATATTATCATTCGATGCACAGTGCATATTTACCAATTACCCCAGTGTCACCAAGTGCATGACACACTCCTGTAATCTCAGCTACTTGGAAGACTTGGACAAGAGTATCACTTTAACTCAGGCATTTAAATCCAGCCTGAGCAACACAGCAAGACCCCATCTCAAAATTAAAATAATATAAAATAGAACTAATTATTCCAATGTCATTTACTAGTGTTTATTTTCCACTATTCATTGGATTGCCATGTCTTTTAAAAGTATTTAATATGGGATGTTAATAATATTTATAATTGTTTTGCTAATACAGACTTTAGACAAAATTTATATGAGTTGAGGGAGAGTAGTTGTTTTCTAATTATTCATCAGGGCAAAACATGGTATCTTATAGAATTTTTTGAAATAGAAATTTAATTAAAAAATAATAATAAATTTTCAGGTACATTATGTTATATTAAAGAACATTTATTATCCTGTATGGAGCTGGAGCCTATTCTTCTAATTGAAGTATCACAAGAATGGAAAAATGAACACTACATGTATTCACCATTAGATTAGTACTAGTCAATCAAAACATAGGTGACATATGGAAGTAACATTCATCCAGTGTTGGGCAGGTGAGGGGGGACGGGATGGGTAAACTCACACCTAATGTGTGCGGTGTGCACTGACTGGGGTGTGGGTGTGCTTGTAGCTCTGACTGGGGCGGTGCAAAGGCAATTTATGTAACCAAAGCATTTGTACCTCCATAATATTCTGAAATTAAAATAGAAAGGACAGTTATAAAACAGTAATTAATGCAAATATAAGACATCCATGGCAAGTTATGATTTATCATGAGATATAATGCAGAGTAATGAAGATATGCAACTCTAATTTAAAATGAACAATGCTAATAGGTGGAGGGAGTGGAAAAGGTTGGCTGAATAGAAACCTCCAGCAATCATCCCTGTGCACGAAAGCCAAATTCAACAACTATCTATGCAAGCAAGAGCTTTCAGAAGTACCAAAAATCAGGTAAGTTATAATACTAACTGGCTTTAGCATTATATCAAGGAAAGAGGTACTGAAGAGGTCAGAAAAGACACCCCTCTCCCATTTCCCAGAAGTGTAGATCTAGCACACTGAGTGGAGAGAGAGAATCTGTGTTCCTGATGGGGGGAGAGTGAAGTGATTGTGGGACTTTGCATTGACATTCAGGGCCACCTTGGCACAGGGGAACACAGCATAGGGCAGAATTCCACCGGTGCCCATAGAGGGAGCATTTAGATCAGCCAAGCCAGGGAGAAATCCTCTGCCCTGAAACTGGGAGTTCTGGCTAGCCCCGCCACCAGCTTATCAAAAGCAGCCTGGGAGTCTGGACTAAACTCATACGGGAGCGGGGCCACAGTCCTTGAGCAATTCCTGCTGCTGTGCTGCTGACTTGGAGCCAGTGAACTTGAGTGCACATTACCCAGTGAGACACCAGCAGGGCAGCCACGCCAGTGCCTGAGTCACCCACCCCACACACTACAAGCAGTGCAGCTCAGGTAGTCTTCACCTGGGGAAAAGACAGAGAAAAGTTCAGAGGATTTTGTTTTGCAACTTGGGAACCAGATCAGCCACAGTAAAATAAAGTACCAAGAAGTCTCCTCAAATATCTGAATTCAGGCCCTGGTTCCTTAAAATATCCTGCAAAAATATTACTCAAACCTGAAGGGGAAATAAACACTTTTCCAGACAAATAAAAGGGATTTCATCAACACCATACCTGCCCTACAAGATATGCAAAAGAGTTCTTCAATCTGAAAGAAAAACCATTAATGAACAATATGAAATCATCTGAAGATACACAACTCACTGGTAACCATAAATACACAAATATAGAATACTGTATTGCTGTAACTGTGGTATATCTACCACTTATATCTTAAGTGGGGATGCTAAAAGGCAAACCTACTTAAAATAACTATAACAACTTTTTGAGAGATAGATAGTATACAAAGAAATGGATAGAAACAACAAAAAGATAAGAAGCAGACCAGGGAATGGAGATACAGGGTAGAATTTCTGTTAGATTTCTCTTTACTTGTTTATTTGTTTCATTTTTGTTGTTGTTGTTGCTTGTTTGTAAGCAGAGTTGTCATTTGTTAAAAATAATTGGTTATAAAATATTTTTGCAAGCCTCATAGTAACTTCAAATTTAAAAACCTACAACATATACACAAAAATTAAAGAGAAAGAAATTAAAACACATTACCAGGAAAAAAACACTTTTAGCAAAGGAAGAAACGAAGGAACTAAGAAAGAGAGGGCCACAAAACAACCAGAAATCAAGTATAACATGGCAGTAGTAAGTCCTTAGCTATCAATAATAACACTGAAAAGGAACGGATTAAACTTTCCAGTCAAAGTAGATAGAGTGGCTGAATCAATTAAAAAACAAGAGCCAACTACATGTTGTCTGCAAGAAAAACACTTCACTAATAAATACCCACATAGGCTGAAAATAAAAGGATGGAAAAATACATTCTATGCCAATATAAACCAAAGAAGAGCAGGAGTAACTATACTTCTATCATATAAAATAGATTTCAAGACAAAAACTATAAAAAGAGACAGAGAAATTTCATTATATAATGATAAATGGGTCAATTCAGCAAAAGGATATAACAATTCAAAATATATATGCACCCAACATTGGTGCACACAGATACATAAAATAAATATTATCAGAGCTAAAGAGAGAGAGATAGACGCCAATACAATAATCATTGGAGAACTGAACACCCCACTTTCAGCATTGGAGAGACCATCCAGAAAGAAAATCAACAAAGAAACATTGGACTTAATCTGTACTATACCAAATGGGTCTAGATACTTATAGAATATCATAGATATTCTATGAATATAGATATTCATAGAATATTTTATCCCAAAGCTGCATAATACATATTCTTTTCCTCAGCTCATGGATCACTCTCAAAGATAGATCAAATGTTTGGCTATCAATCAAGTTTGAAACAATTCAAAAAATTGAAATCATACCAAGTATTTTTTCTGACCACAATGGAATAAAACTAGAAATCTGTAACAAGAGAAGGCATATTGGAAACTATGCATTCATACGAAAATTAAGCATTATGTTCCTGAATGATCAGTGGCTCAATGATGTGATTAAGGAGAAAATTTAAAAATTTCTCAAAACAAATGAAAATGAAAACACAACATATCAAAATCTTTGGGATACAGCAAAAGCAGAAATAAGAGGAAATTTTAAACAAATAAGTGACTACATCAACAAAGTAGAAAAACTTAAAATAAAAAACCTAAAATTGCATCTCAAATAACTAGAAGAACAAGAGCAAACTAAACCAAAAATTAGTAGAAGAAAAGAAATAATATAGATCAGAGAAGAAATAAATGAAATTGAAACCAATAAAACAATACAAAAGATCAATAAAAGAAAAAGTTGTTTTTATAGAAAAAATGATATTATTTTTTGATTAACTCTATTTCCAAATCTCTGGAAATATGGTTGGGAATTTTAGAACATTATTATTTTTCTATCATATACTTTATTATTTTATATATCTGCATTTAATTTTAACTCATTGATGAATAATTATTTATGTTAACTCATCTAAGTCATGCACTTTATAAGTCATTTGATTTCCATTGACAGAAATCTATCTCAAAATAGCTTAAGAGAAAGAATATTACATTGGTTCATACAATAGCTTTTGCAACTAATTTACATGAATAGCAGAAAATTTAACCCTCATCACCCAGGAACAACAAAAAATGCTCTTGGCTGGGACCACTATTTCTGGTTTTATCTTCATTTTTGTTGTTCTTTATCTTTTTCTTTTTCATTGAAACTTTCTCTGTAAAATGAGATACATAGACATTGATAGTGCCTGAGTTTTATCATATGTGACTTCTGCCAGTAGAGAGAATTTAGTTTTATTTTATTCTAATTTCCAAAATCCCAAGGCATTAATTGTCTCAGCTTAACTAGGTAGCTAGGTCTTGGAAGAACATGGAAGTTATTTTTGTAAGAATTTATAAGCATCATTTCTATGTCAGTCACTAAGATAAGTGCTAACATAACTAGGACTTTTCAAATAATAGGAAAAATAGGTAAACAATTATAGCAATATGATAATTCTACAATAGAGATACCATGAAGTTCTTGGGGCTTTTACCCCTGCCTGGGGTATGCAATAAACACCTATGACTCAGGTGAAGTTTATATATAAATTCTGCATCACAAATATTAACCCAATTGAAATATTTTATGTGAATTTAATAATTTACTTTATTTAATTCCCTTAATTCAGAAATATAATATATTTTAAACAACCATGTAGCTTTTATTTAGCTTTAGCTATCACCAAAAGATAATTTTGATGTAATGGTCAAGTTAATGAATTACATATATATAGATTAATGAGGAATAGATGATAATAGGGAATTATGCAATAAAAAGCCAATTTTTGTCAGCTTAATGTGTGTCTCAGCCTTGAGGTCCCTAGACATTTATGTACCTAGGTCTAATCATAAATCGTTAGAATAATTATCAAATCCAGAGGGTGATGTTGGATTAATTTATTTCTAAAACTCCTTTCAACTATTTACATACCCATGAATATTAGTCTTTT
Organism: Avahi laniger; assembly: GCA_963575035.1. Taxonomy (NCBI): domain Eukaryota; kingdom Metazoa; phylum Chordata; class Mammalia; order Primates; family Indriidae; genus Avahi; species Avahi laniger. The sequence goes on along the minus strand of CAUYSK010122673.1, from coordinate 5,930 downwards.
GGGGCCATGGCTCCCTTAATTCATTAAGGATTATGGTTCAATAAGTGCTTTGCTTAAAATGTCTTTATTCCTCAATATAAACTTGGAAATAATCTCATTTCATGTTATGGTTAAGATTGCACAGGTTATTGGACTTCGGCATTTATGTTATCCAGCATTTCATGAAGTCAGCCAATAATGTGTGACCCAGTAACAAAGGGACCACATAGTGAGTAGAAGAGTAGCAAAGGGTAGACTTCAGAGCATAACATTTTGCTTATTACTGAACCTGTTTGAAAATTAAGAAAAGATGTTTTTTAATATTAAACAATTATACATATTTGATAAATTAAATAGAAAAATAGTATTCACTGATATTGTGCAAAATTGCTATCTCTTTTCTCTTCATTTTAGTAGACTAACTTTTAAAAATGTCAATTCACTATTATTTACCAATTTATCAATTATCTCTTTTGTGAAAATTATTTTTATCTGAGAGATATTTTGCATAGCTATAATAATAGTATAGGCACAATTTTGATATATTAAAATTATGCACCTACATTGCTACACAAACTTCATGATGACAATATTTAATAAAATATATATGACAAATGTAATTAGCCATAATTTTATATCCGTTCTCATATTTAATTTTTAGATGGTACTCTTACAAAGTTGATGCACTATTTAAAACACAATATTAAAAAACATCAAATCATCATTGAACTGATAGCATTTTCCAGAGTTTATAGCCATAATAATTATTTTTAATACATCTGAAGTTAAATAAAAAAACTTTTCTTCACATAAGCACAATTATTCTTAATATTTTATTCATGGATGATTTTGAATGGGTGCTCGTATTGATCTTCATTATCAAGTGTCATTCTTGCTTCACTCTCATATACATAAAAATAACATACTTATATAGTTTCAATCATGTTGAACCAAAAGTTTGATTTTCTCTCCATTTCTAGTCATGTGGAACATTAATGTCAATAAAGTCTAAATAAACCTGGGCTTTGTATTGCTCTATTGTCAATGGTGCACAACTCAAAAGAAAGCCAGTTATATTTCATATTCCCCAATAAACCTAAAAGGGAGAAGTTGTTCTTAATTTAAGAAGTCAGTTTTGGTAATAGGAGAATTTTGAAAGAAAACACAAGTATATCCCTATAATATACACAAATACCCCTTGGCTCAGATGGACTAATTACTGCTTTTTGGGCATACCATGACGAAGAATAGCTACAGGGAGATAACCACTTATGGATGACAAGTAATTCAGACTTTTACTTTTCAAAATTATATTCCTCAATCAGAGATTTCAGTTTTTAACTTTTGAAAGTCAATGAAAGCTTAAAGGATTATTTAAACATATAACTACCTAAAAAAAATAGAATAGTAACCTTAAAAATTTTTATTTGAATCATAAAGCAGGCTATTTTTGGATGGAGAATTTAGATCTTTTGTTTTCTGTGTTCATTCAAAATCTTCTGGTACACTTCTGAAAATCATCTTGTAGATGAGGATACAACAGGGCAGGCTCAAATCATGTATAAGCTAATGGGCTGCTTAAATACTGTTTTGGTTCTTAAAGCTAGTGGATGAGAGGGGTGAGCCCAAGTTCAATTATTAAAGTGCAAAATTATTTATAAAATGTCATCACTCAGAACATTTACTTATCCCTAATACCAAAAAGCCAGTAGCATTCACAGCTCAAACATCAAAGGATAAGCTATCTTTGCTCCCACTAGAAAAGAGAGCTGTTAGAGATCCACATCCCTCCAAAGATTTTCATGGATTTATGACTATCAAACACACATTTCACATTCAAATCTTTTTAAAATTTTAGTCACACTTTCCCTTTAAAATGCAATATTTTTGTTTTGTGCTGTAATGACTCCTCAATCTCCTTAAGCATTAATTTTTAATAAATAGTGATGGTGTGAATTATGATTGTTTCTCATTAAATAAACACAATTCTAGTTGCTTTACAAATAGGTTTGATGTAATCATTTTTAGTAAAATTACAATTGGTTTTAAAATAAAGTCTTTTTTTTCCTAATAGTTCCCTTACAAATAAATGATTGAGATCTAATTTTATAAACGCCATCTCAAAAAACATGTTAGGACAAGGTCTAAAATAGGCATATTTAGATTTTCTGGAGAAAGGACAAGAGAGTAGCCAAGTAGGGACCTATGTAAGATATAAATCTTCACATCACAATTGTCTTGTTTGGCTTCTAATTATACTCCAGCCTCAGAGGAAGATCAGCTTCAGGCAAAAGTACAAACAGAATTTTTTCCCCTAATTACACATATTCTCCTTTCCTGCTTCGTTTTCCTTTCTTTCCTTCCCCTTTGTGCCCTAGCTTTCCAGAGAACAGACCCCTTTCAGTAATTGCCTTCCACAGATCCTCATTCCTACCCCTAGACCTCTAGGGCAATTCCTCTCCCACCATCTGCCAGGGACCTGCTTTCTCTGAAATAAAATAAAATCAATCTAGTGATTTAATCTGTATCTATTATTAAATGTCCTTGTCTTTTATGCTTTTCTTGAGGGGTGGAGTTGAGGTGGAGAAGTAGGGCAATATGACAGCTAGGCCAGAGTTTTTATCTGCCCCAACCTAATACCAGAACAACGATTACCTACATTATCAATCTGGGATTTGTCATTTTTACCTCCAATAAATGTTTAGCAAATATATTCACAGAGGATAACATTTCAGTCCTAATTAAGGTAAAAGATAAAGATAGAGTATTATCAATCAAGAAATGTTATTTATTTCATAGAAGTATTATCAATTGAGTAATACCATTTAATGTCTTGTTCTCCTCGTGGAAAAGAAAACACAGTTTAGGCATAGTAACTCTTAAAGGACTTTAAAAAGATAATTTCTGTCACCAATTACCTTACTAATATTGTGCAAAATTCAATATCTATTTTAAATATTAAGAAAAGTGTGGTCATAGTTATATGCATAGGGGTGTGCATATGTTATGATTTTCATTTCAAAATGATAATTTTTTTACTACAGACTGAGCAAAAAAATTATAAAAAAACAATTCAATTCTATTAAATATATAATTTAAGACACTATTAGAAAAGTATTAATATGTCTGATTGAATATGTATTTTACTTCTGGAAATACATTTAATAAATATTGCAAAATGTTTATTAAATATTTATGTATGAGAAAGAAAATATAATATTTTTCCAAAAATTTTGGGAAATATATTCTAAAAAAAAAGATACTCCTGAAAAGCTACTTCAAATCAGGATATTCCACCCCTACCAAGGAAAGACTTATGTTAAGCCAAATTCATTTTGTTTGCCCATGAATGAATATGAAGTTATTCTTGAAATATTTAGGAAAGCACTGATAATTCTATTGACATTAAGGATAAAATATAAGAAAGAGAAGAAAAAAAATCAAAACAAAAAACAATTCATTTTTAACTTTTATTTTTTCAATTTAAATATATATTTTAACAATATTTATATTATATTTACAAAGTATGGAATTTTATTGCAGCTCTGAAAGAATTAACACAAGTACCTAACAGTATAGAAACTTCAAAATAGAAAGAACTGATAAACTAGCTGGTAGGTCCAGAGCGGAGAAAGAGAGTGAGAGGGAGAGAGAGAGGGAAAGAGAGAAAGAGACACGGAGCCTCATGTGTAGCAAAGTGCTGTTTATTTTGGGCATCTGGGTACAGATGGGTGGAGGTCAAAGAGCATCCACCCTGAGGGAAGGGAAAGCCTTGGGTTTTACAGAGGGTTTCTTAGGGGGAAGTGAGTACCTGGACCAGAATAGCCACTGTAATAAAATTTTTTTTAAAACAACCAATTTCTGGGACCCTTCATCCTGCAGAGATACGGGAGGGGAGTAGTTCCGTCGTTATGGGGCGGGGGATAGGAATGCCTGCGTCTGCAGCTGTCTGTTAGATTTTACAACCTCCGGGGACCTCCAAACTCCTGTGGCAATTGTTTCACAAACCTCGGTTTTCCATTAACTGCATAACATGTCCCATACATACTTTTCAAGTTCCCACCTGGAACAAACCTAACACCAGCTAGTTAGTAAAATATGACGACAAGGTAATCGTTAGATCCCAAAGGTGTATATTTTTAAAAATAGAGCCCCATATAGTAAAAATAGAGCAGCAATAGTATTATATTTCTGAATGCTTTGTTTAATTTAAATTTTCAACTTATTTTATTTTATGGATTACGAGCTCTTTGAGTATAATTGTTTTTATCAAAATGTGAATGTACGGGCTAAGACCAAAGCAAGTTATCCTCTCATCAGCACCAATGCTTAGAAATTAAAATTTATTAAGAAAATTCATAAACTTGTCTGATTATAAATAAGTAATCACACAAAAAAGTAGTAATATTATCTGAAAGTCTAATTATCAAGTATTACAAACCAATATATATTTTCTTCACTAGTTGCAAGAATTTCCTAATAAATAGGAAAAAATGTTTAAGTCACTGCAGGATATACTTGTAATGAAAGGAAAAATGAGTGAATTTTAGACAGCAGTCTGAAGCTGCACTAGATTTAGTGTGCTGCAAAATTAATTCTAGAGTTTTGACATACGATATAAATTTGTCTCATATTGAGACTGTGGAAACTCAGTATTGCCTGCTACACTCTATTGTAAGAAGCTTTTAGGATTATTTCAACTTTCTGAAATTTGTTTTTACCTTCCCACTGTGTTTTGGAGAAATAGCTGGAGTGATCCTGATTGAAGGCAATGCACCCCGTGTTTGTCAGGTTCATTTTGAAGTTTTAAAGTTTCTGTGATAAAGTGAGATGCTCCCTGGTATTTGTCAATTACACTTTGAAAAGCTTTTGGTTCTGACCTGTGGGTTGTAAATTTACTATTGATGGGCCAGAAGAGAAATGTTTTAAAAGTCAAAGGTGTTTAAAGATTTAGTTGGGGCTGAAAGGAGTTTTAAAACTATTACATTGCCAGCAAAAGGGGTCTGAGATACGATAGCAGCAGGTACATGGACTGAAAAGGTTATTTCTTCAATAGAGTAATTACTGAACCCTTCTATCACTTATTTCATGAAGCATTTCCCAGTTTCCTGTGTCAAAATGAATTGTTTCTTCCTCTCAGCTTCCGTAACACCTTGGGCATGCTCACATACCTCTTTATTTGTTTTATACTTAGTTGCATGCTTTTCTTTTTCTTTCAACAGATTTCAAGTTTCTTGAGTGTGTTTAACTTTTTACTCATCTCTATAATTCTTGTGTCTAGATCAATGCCTAACACTTAATAGAAACTCAATGAACATTGTTTGAATTAAAGTGAACTTCAAAAAGCATTTGTAAGATGGATAAAATAAAACAAGAGGAGTGCTATTATTCTCAGTGAGTTTAAGAGTTGTTAGGACATTGGAGAAAGCAAGTATGCTTTAATTTTACAATTACCAAAAAATAAAACAATAAAAATGAAAAGGAAAAAAAAAGAAAGAAAGAAAATGGAACATTTAGAGTCAATTGAACCTAACTCAATGAAAGAAACATAGGTGGTGAGCCCAATCAATAAAAAGAAAGGATGGTGGCCTATTTGAAAACCGGCATGGAGACAATGTCAAACAGCACAACTTATCAGAGAAGAGTAATCAGATGGTCTAGGCTTGGTAGTAGCAATTTGGAATTTAAATTTCTGGAAGAGTCTATGATAAAGTAATAATTTTAGCTATTGGAAATTATGAAAATAAAAAATGAGACAATATATATATATACATATATACATATATTTTTTTTTTGAGACAGAGTCTCATTCTGTTGCCCAGGCTAGAGTGCCGTGGCGTCAGCCTAGCTCACAGCAACCTCAAACTCCTGGGCTCAAGCAATCCTTCTGCCTCAGCCTCCCGAGTAGCTGGAACTACAGGCATGTGCTACCATGCCTGGCTAATTTATTC
>CAUYSK010122672.1:0-76407 GCA_963575035.1 Avahi laniger | reverse complement strand
GGTGGGGTTGTGGGAGGGCGTGGGGTGGTTGGGGTGGTGTTGGTGGTGGGTGTGTTGGTGGTGGTTGTGTTGGTTCTGGTTGTCGTGGTGGTGGTGGTGGTGGTGGTGGTCGTGATGGTGGTGGTCGTGCTGGTGGTGGTCGTGTTAGTGGTGGTCGTGGTGGTGGTGGTGGTGGTAGTGGTGGTGGTAGTGATGGTGATGGTAGTGATAGTGGTGGTAGTGGTGGTGGTGGTGGTGGTGGTGGTGGTAAAGGCCAAGAAGCAAGTGAGCAAGGGAGAGGATTTCAACCCCAACCAGGCAGAAAGAACCAAAAATAGAGTTGGAGTGGCAGTCAAGTTGAATGTTGTTTATTTAAATTTCCAATTTTCTTTTAGTGACCTCTTGGTGGAAAGTCTTAGAAGCTATAAGAGTTTGATCTGCAGAAAAGCACTGAGTACCCACCATAGGTCCCATACTCTGTAAGCATCAGGAACATGCTGGTCAGCTAAGTCAGACTCGATTTCTCTACCTCACACATGCAGTGGTGGATCTGGACATAAGAAGGGTCTCATTACAGTCTGAGCTAAGGGCAATGGAAAAGAAACACTTTTTTTTCAAAGTGTGCAACAGAGGAAGCTGCCCTAGATTTCAGCATGTCAAGAAATACTTTCCTGAGAAAGTGATATGCGCACACTTGAGCCGAGAACTGAAACATGGGGTGGTGCAGTTCCAAGTCAAGGAGTAGCCAGGGGTGTGGTGCAGTTCCAAGTTGAGCAGTAGTGTGTCCGTGAGCCCTCTGGTGGAAAGGAGCTGGGAATGTTAGGACAACTGGCTGGAGGTCAGCAGAGCTGGGGGACAGAGGGAAATGAGTCTACCGGGGCAGCGGCTGCCATATAGGGCCTTCTGGGCACAGCGGGATGAACTGTAGTCTTTCTGTTGTCTTGAATAGTTTTCAATCAATGCAAAGGCCTCTTATCCTGATGGCCCAGAGGTGCCGATATCAACTTGACTGTGTCAAAGATCTCTCTGGCCACAGAGTTGGAGGGATGGAATTCCTGAGGAAGCTAGAGTTGTTAGTAGCTGGGTCTAGGGCAGTAGTTGGTTCTAGAAATACATAAAACTGGAGATGGTGAGAGTGGCTTTGATAGTTATTTAGGAGGTCAACTAACAAAGCTTGGCGACAATACAAATGTGGAGAATTGGCTATGTCACAATGATGCTCAGATGGAACTGGATGGAAGTCAGAACTTCCCACTGATCTAGAGAAGCGCAGGGAAAGAGGCTCAGGTATGGCATGGTGGGAGGCCATGAGTTCTGCCATGTTGAGTAGGGTAACAGGATGCCATGAGTTCTGCTGTGTTGAGTGGAGAGCGCCTTAGGGCCATGTGTGAGAAGGTATCAGATGTTCTTTCTAGAGGAAAGCCGGAAAGATGTTCCAGGTCTAGAGTTCGATGGAGAGGCTGTCATGGAAGCAGAAAAAATGAAGTGCTAAGGAGGGGATAAGACATGTGCACCCAAAATCGAGTTTCCAGCGAAAGTCATGTGGACAGGAGTTGTCCCAGAGCTGGAAGGGACTGGAAAGATGAAGTCTTAGCTCCTTCATTTTTCAAACAAGGAAACTGAGGCTCAGGGAAGAAAATGACCTGCTAGTTAATGGTAAAACCAGCTCTTACACTGAATTTTTCCTAGTCCTAGTTTTGTTCCTGAATTTTCACTGTACCAAGTGGAGAATCTTCATGTGGAGGTGGAATGTGAGCCAAAGGCTCAGATGTCAACCCCTTGATAACAGATCTATTTTTTGTCAGCAACCAAATGGACAATTCACAGCTTCACATTCTTTTCTTGATCACTTTAGAACTGACATTCTGCCGACTCCTTATTAAAGAAAGAGCAAAGCAAGAGCTGGCTAGACGTAGTTTGGAAGCTAGAAATAGAACTATACCATGCCCTTAATAATCAAGCCTGGCAAAGTCCACACGGCAGCCGAGAAGGACTTGGCCAAGGTTAAAAGCTAATATGATTTGGTGACACTCTCTTTTTCTGTTGGTTATTCAAAAGTCCAGCCAACTACAAAAGTACCAGTTATTATTTAAGGCTAGTCCCCAAAATATGGGGATTAAGGTATGAGAAAGGCTAGTCAATTTTTCTCAAGACCTTTTTTCAAGATGTCTACTCTGTGAAACCTATGACATACCAGCAGCTTCTCCCAGCCATGACTTTTTAACTTTAATGTTTAATTGTACATGCAAGTATAGGAATTACATGTATTATCTAATAATTTATTAAAATATTAAATAGAGCTAAGGCTAATGTCTGCCTTGATGATCCTTCACCGGCCACAATTTCCACATCCCACCTCTCAAATCCCCCAGAAGCTACTAATTTCACAAATAATGAGTTTCCATAGAGGATGTCATCTTTAAAAACACAAATAGTGTCAGTGTCACTTTGTAGCCTTTTCACTAGACTACATTTCTTGAAGACCCTTCTCTGTTGGTTCTTGAAAGATCTTTCTGGTTATATTTCACTGTCGCCTTATTACCTATGGTCTGAATGAAAACAGTGGATAGCTACTTCCCTATCGACGTGCATTTCTGCTCTTTCTACTTTGTCCCTGTTAGGGACACTGCAGACCATGTCCTGGTATATACCTCTGTGTACACATTACAAGTGTTTCTGTCGGGTTACTCTCAAGCAGTAGAGTTGCTGGTCAGAGGTCAACAAAGAGCTTTAGCGAAACTGCCCTTCAATCCAAAGTCACCACTCTGTCCCCACCAGCAGTCCATGTATATTTGTTCCCCACTGTCTATTGACACCACCCTCTCCCCTCTGGATAAGAAAGCAGTAGTACCACGAGCATGTGCAGACTGCCATGAGGTAGAAGAGTAGGCTGGGAGCTGTTTTCCTGCCTGCCACGGGGCTGGGTCTGTGAAGCCCCTGACCTTGGCTCTATCGCTCTTTTCTCCAGCCTGTGAAGAAGAGAAGTTGAACTTCCGTGAACAGTATCTTAGAGATTTGCCCCAAAGAGAGGACGATGGAAAACCTAACTGAAAGATCTTAAAAAGGAGAGGCCAAGCATATGCCAAGTTCTGTGTCCAGTTTCCTTTAGTTCATGAAGGTGACCAAGTTCTTTAAGAAATAACATAGTTCAAACTGCTATTGATCATAGTTATTGGAGAACTCCTAATTGTGCTCTGGTTATGGACCACGTGTTTCTCCCCCTCATCATTTGATAATTTAAAACACAAATGGTAGACCTCTTCTAATCCCGGATCTAGATGGTTTAAGTTGGGAATGGCCGCAATTTAAAGAATGTTCTCCAGCCTTTGAAATCCAGGTCCCTCTTACCCTTGGCCTCTGACCTGCTCATTGCAGGCATAAATGTGTTAGTCACGCTGTACAGCTAGGGTTACCATGTAACTTGTTATCCAACGAGGGCATTTTTGAGCATGAAAGGCAGTGCTAACCGGAGGGAGTGCTGAGATGACGGGGTGAGGCCTGGCAAACCAAGCCGTGTGGGCGCCCCAGCCTTTCCTTCATGCTAACATCAGTGTATCAATGATGTGATCATAATACTACAATTAAATATGCAAATTCAATACAGAATTATATAGATAATTAATGTTATGTTATTATTTTTAACACATTTGAAAAAGAAGTAACTTTCTTTATCCCACAATTTTTAGAATAGACTTTACTGTGATGAAAGCTCTCCTGCTGAGAGCGCTTGTTAAATTGGGTGAACTATCTGCATGAAAAGTGACATTTGGTCATCTGTCTGTCTGTCTGAAATCATTGTCTACAGGTAAGGAAAACAGTGAGCTCAGGAGAAAGAAAAGCGGGCACTGTCTCAGAGGCCTGTCCTGGGGTGATGATCGGGAGACTAGTTGTTGGTGGCTTTGTTCAGCAGCTCTGGGAGCTCAGTGCATCCTCTTCAGCTCTGGCCCGAGGAGAGCAGGCTCGGTGCGTAGGGCGGCTGGCCTAGGCGTGCGCGGTGGCCATCTGTAGGCAGAGCCTGTAGCTAAAACTGCATGGGCTCAAACACCTTAGAAATGAGAAAAAATTTATAGTCCCTTAGGAATACCGATGCCATTTTTGCTCAAACTTCATTTATTTTCATACCATCCTTACGATTTTTGCCATATTCCTATACCATAACTACACTTAACAGTTTTCTTTAAATCAGCTTTCTTTTTATAAATAAATTTGGTTTTTAAAGGAAAATTATACCACTACTGTAAAAAGGTTACCAGTACCACTTGGCTTCTGGTTAAGTATTTTTTAAATATACATGAAGATAAATTCTTGGCTGTTAAAACGACCACGCTCATCTTTGTCCCACTTCTGCTTGTTCTTTTCATTGACCTGGTAAAAGTTCTTTGGGACTCTAGGGAAGACGGTATAAGAGGTGGTCTTGTGTGGCACAAAGATTTCCCCCCAAAGAAGACAAATTAGATTTCGATCCCAATATCTCGTAAGGCGCCTCTTAGCTGAGCAGTGGTACGAAGGATTCTGGTTCCAACCAGAGTTTCAACAGGACTGAATTACTTGGGGCGTATTTTCTCCCCATGACATTTGCCTTCTAATAATAAATCGACAGATGTAGTTGTCTTGATCCGCCTTTACCATGACATTTGCTGTCACTTGTTTATGTTTGCAGATGCAGCCAAAAAACAGTCTTACCAGTGGAGGATTCCACCTGCGCCCTTGGCCTCAGTAGAGCTGCATCCCAAATGCCAGCAAACATGAGCTCAGGCACTTTTTGCTTCCTGCCGGCATGTTCTGAAACTGGGCTCCAGCCAGGAGGCATCTCACAAAACCGACCTGCTCATCTTTATTCTCACTTTTAGCCTTTCTGAAGATTTGGGTAGGGGGAGGTGGTCTCTTCTACTGTCTTCTCTGTTCTTGATGGGATGCCAGAAAGGAACCTGTGCCTACAATTATGTATTCATGCATGTGGTACGGTGCTCTTCATAAAGCTTAAAAGCAAGCAAAACTAATCCCATATATACATGATAAAGCTAAAACGTCTACAGTGTTGTGGTAAACCCAAGATTCTGTATTTGGTTACCTCTGGCGGGGAAGGCAGCAAGGAATGGGAGAGGACATTCCAGTAGATGAGCTTACTGGCCACGTTGTTTCTCAGACAGTATTTTTAAATACTAAATTTAAAAAGTACGTACTCAGGCTGTCTCCATGGGTTAGTGGCATGGAGCAGTTGCAAGTGATCCAAGGCTTTTGCAGAACAGACCCACTGTGCAAAAGGAGATTGTTTTCAGGCCACACTGTTACTGACCAGTGTGGCAGGACTTTGCACACCTTTCTTCTTTTTATAGGAATTAAGAAGTGCCCAGAAGAGTTCTTTGCACATACTAGGCCCTCAGTAAATATTTGTTGAATATTTTTTTCACGTGTATATTTTTAAACTTGTTGTTATGGAAATTTTCAAGCATACCAAGGCAGAGATGAGGCCCACCAGCTCCACAGCAGAGCTTTGGTGGTGCCTGCAGCTTCTTTGGTTTCCTCTGTCACTGCCCCCACTCCCCAACCTTTTCTTTGGGATTCTTTTAAAGCAAATCTCAGAATCACAGCGTTTTACTCCTGGGGGTTTTGGACAATAGAGGGAGTTCTCCCGCTCTGGATTTGTCGCCCTGTAACACCTAATGGTCCATTCTTTCTCGGTTCTTTTGGGATATGTTGAAGCCGCCCTCTTCCCCCTCAAAGACAGCATGTCAGGAAAATTAAGCCAACTTTCTCCTTCTCTTCGCCATGAGGCATTCGATCTTCCGCAGATGTGTGCTTGGCTGCACCTTTGCACTGGGCACTGTGCTAGCTCCTTGGAATCGCTGACGAGAGAGGAAGCCGGTGACCTGGGGCCCCTGCAGAAATGCAGGCTGATGAACAGTTAGGGGAGTGGACCCTTGTACCTGTGAGCCTGAGGGGCTTCCTAAAGCTACCTACCACCCATCTTTTGGGCCCTCTTTCATGACTCCCAAGTTGATCATTGGCAGTTCCCACCATTGCTAAGGCAGAACAGACACATTTTCAGCAACACCCCGGCAGATTGCTGTTCTGCACGTTGAGAACATATCGAGCTCAAATCAGTGTGATGGCAGTTGTCACCGTCCGTGTGGAAAGATTTGGCCCCAGCCAGCTGCTGGGCCTCTTTGCACTATATTAATAGCAAGCCCGTGGAGCCCACTGGGGTCGGAAGCCAGGGAGAGGAGGACAGCTGTGGCGGACATCACACCATGCTTCAGGCATGTGCTCCCGTATTCCGGGCACACAGGTGGCCTGTACCTTGCCCTGCTGCTCAATAGCCCCCCGAGCTCCTGCCTGCCTTCCCTTGTAGGGGCAGAAATGCGCTCACGCTGATGATCCATTTGACAAAGCAGCCAAATTGAGATTGGCGTGATTGGAATAGAGGGTACGAATGGCTCTGTGTTGTGGGTCATCTTATACTTTTATTGGTAGCACAGGCATGTGGGCCGAATGAGGTAGTGGTATTTAAACAGCTGGGGATATTGAATTCTATATGCCAAGGCTGGAAAGATATTTTTAAATGTCACAGGCCAAATGGAAGCTCATTTGGCAGCAGGATAGAGGGGCAGGGGGATTTGAAGGCCACTGCCTCACCACGGCTAGATATGGTTAGGAGAGCTGGGTAGGATTAGAGCCTGGGAAGAAGCCCAGCCTCTGAAGTGCCCTGAAGAGGTAGCAGGAAGGATCATATGAGTAAGCTGTAGGCGCCAGGGGCAGCGGACAGACAAGAGGGCAGATGCCAGGGCCAGGGGCAGATGGAACTGCGTGTAGGTGCCAGGGACAGGGCCAGAGGGGAGAGGTCAGGGCCAAGCCCTTAGGAATGGGGGAGGGGAGAACCTGCAGTTCAGGGTTCTTCTAGCATCAATGAGAAGTGGACACCAACCTCAGCACCCACTTTCCACACCGGGGCCTCCAGACAATGTGTTTATCTGCCCAGGCAGTTTCCTTACTTCAGCAAAGGGGCTAGGCGAGGATTTTAAGGCAAGTAGTACCTGACACTCAGGAGAGTGGCCCTAAGTGGTTGCCGCTATTATTCATAGTAAAAATTAATTTGTGAACAAATGCCATTATGGAGTAGAGTTGGAAACTGCCCTCCAGGCCGAATCACCAGAGACACGGTGTGCTTCAACTGCATAGTTTTTTTTTTTTAAAGTATGAGTGATGATAACCGCCAACATTTAGATGTTAGGAGATTTTACAGAAACCTTTGGATATTTGACTTCTGGCCTGACGGAGCCTCTAATTCTCTGGATCCTGCCTTCTGCCTGCCCCGGGACAGCCAGAGCCGAGGGTGGCTGCCCCCTGTTGGCCAGCGGCACACCCACCACTGCGCCTGCTACCACCTGGGCCCGTCACTCATCTCTGAGTGGGGCCTGTCCTTCGTAGGCATTTGCACTTGCTCGCCCTGCAATAAGTGGAGCTATTATTATCTTAGAAGAAACAAGGGTCATCAGAATTAGGCAGGGACCCAGCAGCTGAGTTTCTGGCTGGGGCCTTCTTGACTTTGCTGTGACATTGCTCTGGGAGACCTGGGCTCGTGGAGGAGCATCGAGGGGCTGGGCCTGGGGAGTGGAAGGGAAAGGAGAGGGGTAGTGAGCTTTCACCGGTGCCTGGACCAGTCCGCCGGAGCCAGCGTGGCTGCCTTTTTCCTCTTTGCGGGCCCCTTAGTAACCTGAACAGAAACACAACAGGGTTAGGGCAGTTACCATGGTAACATAATATCTGCAATCCCTGGGCCTCCCTCATCCTCCACTGGGTGGGGACTGACTTAGGAAGTGCTAGGAGAGGCCAGGGGGGCCGTCTGACCCTGGGCCTCACTTCTCACACAGGGTTGGAAGAAAGGAGGGGTGGTAGAGGGGGAGAGTTTCTCTTGAGGTCTCAGGCAACTCCCTTGGGGTCTCAGGCGGCCCTTGAGTTAATCCCTATTCATATTCAGAATTTCCTCCTCTTCCTTGGAGGTTCAGACCTCTTTCTTGTTCATCCAGGCCTCTGGGAAGAAACTGTGGTAGCAGTGACCATAGCTAGGCCTTAACTACTTCAGGACTATCTACATGAAGGCTTAGAACATCCCCCCACCTTTTAAGGACTGAGTCTTGTCCTGTGGGATTCAAGGGACACATTAGGGTTAGCCGTTCACACACTACCTGCCCCATACTCAGTTTTTGGCACAAAGCAGTCCTTCCTTTTACTGGTTTGTTTGTGGTACCTGCCATGTGCCAGGCAGGACGTGAGTGGGGCGGGGGAGGAGCAGGGGTGGTGCGTGTGGGCAGGGTATGGCCACTCAGTGTTGGATTCCGAGTGCAGCGAGAAGCCCTGGGGGCTCCAGCCAGGGCACAGGAGTTCTCCATGGCTGCTGTGTGAAGCTGGAGGAGCTAGAGGAGCGGCAGGGAGACCAGTTGGCCGGGGCGAGGCCTGCTGGGCCCGTCAGTGGCGACTGTACCTTTAGGCGGCAGCAGCACTTGCTAATGGATGTCTGGACGAGGCTTAGAGGTGACTTGATTTGGTGGACGTGGCTGAGCTGCCTTCCATTGGGTAGTTGGGGGTCTGTTCACTGAAGTGGTCCTATCTGGGAAAGGATTTTCTTTCTCTGAGGCCTCTTCCTTGACAATATAGAGAAGAGTCCCTAGTACTTCTGGAATCTTCCTCAACCCTCCGGGGCTCAGCCTGTTGTCCGAGCTGATTCCTTACAACCTGGAGAACAGACATGGCCTCAGAGTGAGGCAGCCTTGGAGAGCTGCCTGGGCTGGTGGGAAGATCACAGGGCCGCCGAGCGGGCTGGGGTTCCGGAGACTCAGCCTGGACTTCTGAAGGGGCCAGCTCATCCTCATCCTATTGATAGCTTGGTGAGCAGGCAGGGCCTTGTGGGGTTCCCCATTTTTATTTCTCAATAGGTGAGGAAATTGAGCCTTGCCTGGCCAGTGCCTGGGGCCAGTCTCCAGTCCCATGATGAAAATGGCAGGCAGCTGGGTGTCACCAGGTGAGGTGCAGCAGGCAACCATGTGGACACCATGAAGGGGTCTCCTTGACATACCTGGGGCTCCCACTGAGCTGTCTTCTTACTCTGGGTGATTGATATTCTCGGGGGCTCCAGCGGTGGTGGCACAAAGTGCCCAAGTCCCTCACTACTAGGTGGCATAGTTGCAGTAACAACGCTGACAGGTCCTTTCTTGCTCCTTTCTCAGGAGAGTCGCCTGGTAGGGGTTCCTAGGGCCCCTTTGCCCCGGACACCTCTTGGACCCGATGCTCAGTCCCAGCTGTTCCATCCTGCTCTAGGGTCATCGGTAAGTCATGTCATCCATGAGGAGCTGGGTTTGTTGTCAGTTATAAGGGTCGGAACCAGAGATAGATGGGTGTCCACGTGCTCTGTGGCTTCATGATGAACTAAGTCACAGACTCAGCTTCCTCATATTTTCTTTGGTCCCCACTCCTGTCCCAGTCTACATGATCAACAGAGCACCATAGCTCCACCTCCTTTCTCTGCCCAACCAGAAGGATTGCAGAAAAGGCTTCTTTAAACCTCGCTTCCTGCACTCCATTCTTGCCAGGCTGAGAGCCCCAAAGAAGTCAGCTCTGGGCAGATAACTTGTCCAAGATCATGCACAAAGGCCTTCACACCCATTTTATCAACAACCTCTCCTCCTCCTCAGAAAGGAGGCCACATTTTTGAAACCATGACTACTTCTCTCTTAAATCAACAACAGACAACAGCCTAAAGATTGCCCATAAATGCAAGTTCCTCTGGCTGTTCTGGCCATTGGAAGCAAGATATCAAGTTGAAGTGTGGCCATGGGAGGTTGCTCGGGGTATGTTTCCGCTTTTGTTTATCTTGTTACTCCTTTGATCCTGTTTTTCTCTTTTTACCTCAAGCCTTTCTGCTTCCAGGTGTCTCCGGAGTCTTCGGCAGCTGTGCCACCTGGGAACCTCTGGCACTTCCTGGTGTGGTACTGCTGAGCCTCATTAATGCCACCTCCCAGGTTTGAAACCTGTGACACTTCAGCTTCTTCTGAGTGGAAGTTTAACCTTTGCCCCCTAACGGAAAGGTTTGTTAAGCAAAGAGAATTTGGGGAATAAGATCCTTGCAGAGGTAAGAGCTGATCTTCAACCGCCACCAGAACCCAATTCCTGACCAGTCTCTGTATCACGGTACCTGCATATCAGTTAGAGTTGAGGCACATCTGGTTTAGAATGAGGGCTTGGCAAGGCAGCCTCTTGGAAGCACCTTGTCAGAGCTTACTTTGGATTTAACACTCGGCTTCTTTAGAGACAGCCTGATTAATTCATGGTGGTGACCCCACCACCCGGAGCCACCTAAAATGAGAGGATTTACTGTACCAGGTTACTGCCACACCGTCTCAGGCAGTAAGTGGGTAACTCCAAACCAGCTGCTGTAAAAAAAAAAAAATTAACAACAGAGCATTTATAGAGCAGATACTTTGCACTGCTGCATGATAAATGATCCCATTGAATGTAGGCAGCCACCGGTTCATCCACCTGCTCCCTGTCTGTCCCGGATGCTGGGCCGGTTACACTTGTGGCCTCCTCCCCGTGAGGAGAACCCTGGAGAGGCAGAAACAGCCTGAGCCTCGCCATTGCTTCTTTCCCCGCAACATTGTAGAGTTCTTAAGGCCTCCTCCTCCAGCTGGCTGAGTTCGTAATTTCCTGTCTGCTCTCTGCCCAGCGAGTGTTCTCAAGCAGAGTGACCAGCCTCGTGCTGGCAGTTCTCATCAGCCGGGCCCGTCATTCTAAAATCTCCAAAATCAGCTATATGGACCTGACTGTAGGGGCCTGTCAGCACTGGAGGACACAGGAGAAAAAGCTTAGGCCTTTAACAGAAGCAAGGCGGTTCTCCCAGTGGTCTTCCTGGACCATGAGGAACTTGCCTGTTGCTTTGCTTAGGACTGAGCTGACAGCTTCTTTCTGATTTGCAGCCCTTGTTCAGAGCAAGGCAGGATTCACCATTGCAGCACTTGAGTTAGGCAGTGGTTCATAGGGTCTCCCAGGGCCCCACACAGAACAGCATCATGAGCACACACCTTCCACTCGCATCAAGGTAGCCAACAGAACTTTCAGAGAAGAGCCTTCAGATGAAATGTCGAGGAGAGCGGTAGCGTGTGAGGCCCGGCAGAGCTGTGACGGCGTTCTCTCCACAGTGCCCTGGGCCCGCTCCAAGGCCTGGGACAGACCCGTGTTCAAAGGCCATTGCTTCAAAGTGCACAGTGCCACCTGCGAACTGGGTGGCTGGGAGGCAGGTTTGGTCATGAGTGTTTGAGTGGGAGGGTCCACAGGAAGGTGCTGCAGGGGCCAGTCCTGGGTTGATGATCAGGTAAGACCTTGTGCAGAGAGGGACTGTTAGTGTCTTTCTGGGGTCCCCCATGGACTACGGAGATGGGGCAAGGCTGGGAGAGCTGAGGAGGGGAGATCCTGAGTTGGATTACAAGACTGGCCCAGCCTCACATGCGAGGTGTTGAGCAAGAACCCTTCCAGAGGGCCCCTCCTCAATCCTGTTGTGCTGGATTCAGAGGGTTGGGTGGAGGCTCTCCTGAAGGCCTCTAAGTAACACCGTACCCACGGGCCACGCATTAGGTGTTAAGATGGGGTGGCTGGTGCAAGAGGAGGGCCACCGTCTTCTGCCTGGTCCCCTACAGCACTCAGAGGGCATGGGCGTGGGGCCTGGCTGCGCTGTTCCTCTGTTCTGTTTCCAGGACTCCCCGCTGCTCGAGACCACCACACACCCTCCTCATCTCGGCCTTGAAACCTGCAGGACCCGGCATCGCCCACAGCCATGCCTGCTCGCTCTCCTGAGGCTCTTCCTGCCCTCTCTGCCGCCTCCTCAGGGGAGCCCCCAACTCCTCACTTGGCTTCACAGCACCTGAGCATCTCGGTCTTTGCTGGACGATTCATTTGTCGTCTGGCTCTGCTAGACTGCGAGCTCCAAGGCAGAGCCAAGCTGCCCTGTGCATTGTTAAGTCATCGAGCTTGTCTCCACACATGACACACAGCCGGTGCCTAATAAACTTGCGCAGAAAGAGTGGTGGATGTCTTTCTCTTATTTGTTCTTCACAGGGCCCAGCTCTGTGCTTGCTAGAGTCCTAGAAGCGAGTACACAGCACATTCTCACTCACCCGACCCGGGCTTGCTTCTAACTCACGGTTGCTGCTCGGGGCTCTCACTGGAAAGTCGACACCCCTGCTGCTCCCCAGACCGGGCCGGCCCCACCGCGAGTCCCCGCGTGCTCTTTCCTTCACAGAGCTTACTGCGGCCTGGGACCAGGCACTTGTTGTCTTACTTGCCTGTGTCCCCCAGGCTCAACCCCAAAAGGGCAGGACTTTCTCACACACTTAGAACAGGGTAGGATTCGCGTAACTGCTGCGTGGACAGGCGAGTGGACGGGCAGAGCAAAGCGATGAAAAGACGTGAAAAAGGCAGCAGAAGTATGACATAAGCAGAGTCTTAACCCTTCGTGTGGACGTGGCCTACGCGGAGGCTCCGGGTGTGGTCAGGAAGAGTTGGGGTGAGAGATGTCCCCACAGCTGTGCTGGGGCAGAGCATGGGTGACACTCCTTTCCATTAGAGCCAATGAAGTCTCAGACTAGCAAGAGCAGTGGGCCTTCCACCCACGGCGGGACCCACACGGACTTGACAGAGTCCAGCGGCTCGAGGGCCCTGAGTCCATCCATACCAAGCCTCCCAGCAGCCGTGGCCTCCCGTGGCTGGAACAGGGGAGTGCAGCTCTGAGGTGCCCACTCTGCAGGAGACCCTGCCGGGCCCAGGGTGGCTCCATTCTGGGGACTGTCAGTAGGGGTGCTGGGAGCCAGGCTCTGTGGCGATGGCAAGCCAGGAAGCCACCAGCGGCTCTGCCCTCTGCCTGGGCCCTGTGCATCATGCCAGACAGGCATGGGTAGCCCCCCAGGCAAAGTTCCAGGCGGAAAAGGCCTTCGGTGAATGGGATGAGAGGCCAGGGGCCAAGAAATGAGAGCAAAGACTGAGGCCTTTGCTACCAGACACAAAGGCCTTTGGACACAGCCCGAGGAGAAGGGGATGGAGGCTCCCGCCCTACTCTACCGCTGGGGCTGGCACCGCAGCCCTCTGCCCTCAGGCTGTGTCTCGGACACCCGGGACAGGAAGGTCCTGCCTGCCCTGCCAGCTCCAGTCCCATCATGGCTCCAGACCTGTCCCGGCCCTGCTGCAGGCCTGACCTCCCCTCCCTCCGCCTGCCACTCGGCTTCTGCCAGGAAAATCCAGCGTGCCCCTGCAGGCTGCCCTTCCTCTGGTGGCTTCCGCCCTGCTCCCGCCTTCCCGTCTCCCGTGGGTTCAGCCCTCAGACACTGGCGCCCACCTGGTGTGGGTTAGAACATGTCAGCCCACAAAAGAGGTGGAAAATCCTTCTGGGCGGAGCTTACTTCCTGTGGGGCGACGACGATGCTGAACACGGAGATAGTGTGTTGGGAGGTGACACACTCTGCGGGAAAGGCGCAGGAGAGAAGGTTGGGAGTGGCGGGAGGCTCCCCAGTGTTCCTCCCGCCGGCATGCACCCCAGGGCTGCTGCACCTCCGCACTGCTGACATCTGTGGCTGGATCATTCTCTGCAGGGGCCGTCCTGGGCATGTAGGATGTTTAGCGGCATCCTGGCCTCCACCTGCTAGATACCAGGAGCTACCACCACCCCACTGTGACAACCGAAAATGTCTCCAGATGTTGCCTGATGTCCTCTGGGGGAACAATCACCCCAGGTTGAAAACTGTGGGCATCCAGGTAGCTTACACAAACTGCCTTGACCTGTTTAGCCAAAAAGAAAAAAGATAAGTGCACTCAGCACATGGTCCCAGCGTCCTCTGTACACTAGACTGAACTCGACTGCCCCCGGGCGCCTGGCATATAAGGAAAGTCTGTCACCTTCCAGGGGTCCTGGTGACGTTCTGCTTAACACAGAGCCTGATGGAGAGAGAAGAAAGAATTCCTGGTAGGTGTGTGTTCAGGGGTGGGTGTACACACCCCCTCATGTGCAGGGGTGGGTGCACACACACATTCTCTCATGTGCAGGGGTGGGTGTACACACACACATTCCCTCACTCTCTTTTGGGCCTCTGAGAGCCCTCAGAGCAGGGACAGCACCCAGGTCTGGGTTTTAGCACCGCTCTCCAATAAAAGGGACCAGGCCACTTGTGAAAATAGCTTATTCTGGAGCTGGGGCAAGGACTACAGGTGAGCCCGGAGCATGTGCAGCGACAGAGTAAGAAAGTGCTCCAGCACAGCCCGCAGGAGGAGACCCCGGTACCGGGCTGTAACCCAGGGCATAGAACCAACACCAGTGAGTCCATACTGAGACAGATGATTGACTCAATAAGTAAACAGAAGAGACAAGTCTCTTGTACAGAAGAATCCCATGTAATTCAGGCAGATACTCACCCACCAGGGAGATAGAACACGACTCCCTCCCCCCCCCCGAAGTCTGCACAGTCCTGAATGATAGGCTTCAGGAGAGCACACATTGAAGAGGGGGGCGAACTTCACCGTGGAGGGAGCTGGGGGGCTGCACTGTCATCAGTGCCAAGCCCCGTGCACCCGGATGTGTGCGCCCCGAGGTCTTCCTTCCCCAGTGCCTCGCCCCAGCCTAGCCATGCATGTCAGTGGGAAAGGCGGCGAGGTCTGCGTCACGCGTGGAGTTCGGGTACTAGTGCACCGACACAGGCTCATTAGCTGTGAAAAATGACGTGCCGATGTGACACTGGGAGAAACTGGATCTTGGGTGCACGGGAGCTTTGTGCCAGCTTTCCAACTTTTCTAAGTTTTAAAATAAAAAGTTTACTTAAAATATATGTGCACGTAGATAAATATAAACATCTGTGGCCCAGCGCTCGTGAGCTAGGCATGCAGGCAGACTCCAAGCAGAGAAAGAACATCAGGCCCTTGGGCGGAGATCGGCGCTGCGGAGAAAGAGATGGTGGGTTGCAAAGCCGTGGCCTGCCCCACACCCGCACACCTGGCCCCTGACTTCCCAGAGCACGCCAGGAGCAGAGGGTCCCACGAAAGCTGTGGAAAGGGGTGCAAAGATGGGGGCCCCTCTGAGCCCACGGGGGGCTATTCCGGGACAGCGGAGGGTGGGGGAATGCAGCCACGTGTGCAGTGTGTGCACATGCGTGTACGGCATCTGCAGGCACCTGTAGTACTTGTGCAGTGAGTACGAGTGTGTGTGCACGTGTAGTATCTGGACTCGTCGTGTAGTGTTGGTGTGTCTGCCTGTGCACGTGGGCGAGACATGATCAGCTGTTAGGGAGCTGCAGAATCTCCCTTACAGGGCGGCTGTGCCGGCTCAGGTGAGAGAGGACAGTCTCTTGGCAGCAGGGGTGGGGGACTGGGAGGGAGAAGCAAGCTGGGGTGGGCTGGACAGGCAGCTGGCGGCCACCGGGCAGAGCCTGTCCCAGCAGGCCCTGCAGCTCTGCCGGCCCAGCCATGCTGGCTGCTGGCCGTGGGTTCCACTACTGGAAAGAACCCGGAGCACAGTCTTAGCCCAAGACCCGTGGGAGGCCCCGTCTGCTGCAAAGTATCTCCCCACAACCCCAAATTCTTCGCTTTCTCAAAAAGTGGAATGTTTTCGTGATCAAGGTGCATCTGCGCTGATGCCACCCTCCCCAAAGAAAATGCCACGAGGCGTTCGCACCCGCTCGAGTGGGAGCCATCCGTCCCACCTCACACCTAGCCTGACGCTGGCGCCTGCAGTCCGGGCAGGCCCAAGGCTGGGAGGGGCTGGGCTGAGGGTACCCCCTCCTCAGCTTTCCTGAGGACCAGCTTTTTCTGGGCGGAGGCCTAAAAAGGCCAGGGAAAGAGGAAGGGGAGAGGGGCCCTCAGCGCCATCACCAGCGCCCTGTGGCAAGTCACCACCCATTCCTCCCTGCAGGCAGTCCACAGACCTATGTGACTTACTGCACACCAGGCCCTCTTCTGGGCCCCAGGGACACGGGCGAAGGCAAGATGGACATGGGCCTGTCCTTGCAAAGCTTAAAGCCTGTGCCTGAGACAGACCCTGGCCAAGTGACTAGCAGAGGCTTAGCAGGGAGGTGCTGGGCGGGCTTCCTGGAGGAGGCACGTGAGTGGAATGAGGAGGTAGCAAAGGGGGTCGGGCGCGGTGGCTCACGCCTGTAATCCTAGCACTCTGGGAGGCCGAGGCGGGCGGATTGTTTGAGCTCAGGAGTTCGAGACCAGCCTGAGCAAGAGTGAGACTCCGTCTCTACCAAAATTAGAAAAAAATTAATTGGACAGCTAAAAATATATAGAAAAAATTAGCCGGGCATGGTGGCGCATGCCTATAGTCCCAGCTACTCGGGAGGCTGAGGCAGGAGGATCGCTCGAGCCCAGGAGTTTGAGGTTGCTGTGAGCTAGGATGACGCCACGGCACTCTAGCCCAGGCAACACAGTGAGACTCTGTCTCAAAAAAAAAAAAAAAAATGAGGCAAAGGGGGAGTGTGTCCATGGAGTCGGGCAGGGGGCAGCACATGGGAAGGCCCTGATCTCTCCTCATGCCCCAGCTTGGATTTTACCCAGGGGAACAAGCCATTGCTTCACACAGACAGTGATGCACCCTGTGTGCATTTGGACAGCTCTTTCTAGAAAGCCATGGAGGCCAGAACAGAAGTCAGGGGACGTGGAGGGGTGAGGCTGGTGGAGTCTTCTTGTAGAGAAGTCACAGGACCTGGACCAGCAGGAGGTGACAGAGGGAAGAGAGAGGGTCGGAGTCTAGGCCACCTGGGAGCTGGCCACCTGTGGCTGAGCAGCACGGAGGCTGTGGGCTGGGGCCTGCGCGGACAGGGATGGGAAGGCTGGGGACGGGCACGTTGACGCTCTGCTGTCTCCTCCTTGGTCTTTGAGTCTCCATCCACAAAATAAGGGAGCTGGCTGGGACCCAACAAGGCCCCCGAGAAGGGCTCAGGCCCCAGCACCTACCTCGCTGCCCCAGACTTCAGGAGCCGCAGCAGGTAGCACAGCCTGTCCCCACTTCAATGAAACATCCAGCCGCCCTCGTGCGCAGCCCACGTCCACAGCTGCTGAGCGCCCTTTCTGCATGGATGACTCACCAGAATTAATGTTCATTTGATTTTACTATAAATTACGCCTCACATAATTTCCCCATTATGGGTGGAGGACGGCTCCTCGGCAAGGCTGGAGAGGCCACTTGGTCACTCACACCGAGGAAGCGCTGAGTCATCACTTCTCCCCCATGATGGCTGGCGGCAAAGGTGGCCGCTGGGGCCATCAGGTAGGTGGCTTAATGGATGCGCTTCCGGATTCACTAATAGGATATGCTCACCTCGGCCCAGAGGACTGGGGAGGGGAGGGAGCAGAGAGCTCGCGTCCATGTGGCACTTGCACGTGGCAGATGGCAACGTTGAAGGTAAAAAGAGAATCGTTCTTTTAAAGATGGAAGCATCTGCTCCCTTCCCTGCTCCTTCCTTCACGTCTGTATCGACCACACCACCGTCACATGAAACGGTCCTGATACAACAGTGGGTGGAAATCAGACGAGGTGCCAGCCTCAGCGTGCTCACAGCCTGGTAACGGGAGACAGGTTGATCAGAGAAGCACGTGTCACACCGCGGCAAGCAGATGTGCGAATGAAGGGTGGGTCTTCTCAGAGGAGGCGGTGCCTGGTAGGATCCCAGGGTCCCAAGGATGAGGGGTGGGAAGCGAGTGCACACCAGGGAGGGACTGGCATGTGCAAAGGCCCTGTGGGAGTGAACCTGGGCACAGAAGGGTGAGCACAGAGGAACAAGGGGAAGCTCCAATGTCTTTAAGGAGGGGGTAGGACAGTCTCACTTCCCAGACGTCTCTTCCACATGCCAGTGGCCCACGGGCCTGGCGCTGCCTTCACCGCCCCCGCACGAGGACAGAGCTTGTGGAAGGAGCAGTAGGGAGAGGGGCTGCCAGGCTGCTTCTTTCTTTTCACCAGCACAGAAACCACAAGTCCCGTTTAAAAACCCGACAAAACCAGGATTGTGACTCATCAACCCCGGTACCCCCAAAATGGAATGAAAAAATTTGCTTAAAACTCTGACTGATCTCATACATTTATCTTTTTTTTAATATCTGAAGCTCAAAGAAACCAAAGTTTATATGAAAAAAAAACCTAAAAACCTAGCATACTGGATGGAAGCAGACTCATGTGTATCTGTTTTCCAAAAGAATTTAATTAAGACACAAAGCCCACAAACAGAACCTCACGACGTTCTGCGCCAGCCCACCGCTGCCACTCACCGCTGGGGGCCTGGAATCGATCACCCTGAGGCTCCCTCCCCGCCCGGCCCCCACTGCAGGATGCACAAAGCCAGCACACAGCGGGACTCCCGACGGTGTTGGGATGGGCTCTGTGGGGACACCCCTCCCCCGCGTGATGCCTGGGACACGGCTGAGCAATCCAAGACATTGTCCTGTCACTGTCCCAGTCTGCGGAGGTGGCAAGTGAGGCTCAGAGAGTCCAGTAATTTACCTGGAGTTCTTAGCTCGTAGTTATGAGAGTGGACCTTGACCCTGGACTCTACTACTAAAACCCAACAGACATGCACGTCATGAGCCTCACTCTTTTCTCTCTCCAAATGCTGGGTTTATATAGAACAGGAGACACATGATTTCCTTTATCTCAGTGGTTTTTGACGGGGGCAATTTTGCCCTCCAGGGGAGTACTTGTTCTTATCTGGAGACGTTTTTGGTTGTCACCACTGGGTGAGCACGGAGCAAGTCCTGGGGTGTTACTCGCATCCAGTGGGTAGAGGCCGGGATGCTGCTCACGTCCTGCAACGCACAGGACCGTCACCGCAATGGAGAACCGTCCAGCCC
The DNA here is from genome assembly GCA_963575035.1 of Avahi laniger. NCBI lineage: Eukaryota > Metazoa > Chordata > Mammalia > Primates > Indriidae > Avahi > Avahi laniger. The sequence continues at coordinate 57,561 of CAUYSK010122672.1, read as the reverse complement.
CAAATGTCAAGAGTGCTGAGGTTGAGAAACCCGATTTAGGTAAAATGGTGTTGGTGAAATATGTGCATGCTCATGCATAGAGAAAGAGCTGGAAAGATAAGCACCAAAATGTCTACATTTGTTTATCTCTTGGTGAAAGGATTTGGGTAATTTTTTATTTTTCTTTCTTACGTTTTTCTGTACTGTTTGAATTTTTAAAGCAACAATGTGCATGTATCATTTTTACAATCAGGACAAAAAAAGAGGTGTTTTCATTTTGTGAAAATAAAAAAGGGCTTCAGGACTTATCGATTCTGATCCAGCCCCCTCACTAACTAGCTGTCAGGTACAGCTCTCTGGAAAATATGTCTATCTGGAAAGTGAGAGGAACAGTCCTTCCTGCATTATATTATAGGAATATAAAGTAACATTGTCCTGGAAAAGCTCTCTGGGCTCAGAGGAGAAAAATTGTTGAGAATCCTGAGATATTGCTTCTCTCATACATTTCCCCTCTGAGACGGTGCGTACATTTCTGCGGTATAGACATGGGGGAGCCCTGCCTTGCTGAGGGGCCCCCTTGGCAGACACCCAGGCCAGAGACCAGGAAACGGTGGGCCCTATGTACGTCCCGCCCTCAGGGTGTGCAGAACGGGCCCTTCTGCCTTGCAAAGAGAGCATTTAGTCCTGGGGTGATTCTGATTTCGTCTCAAGGCTGGGTTAGGGATGGCCTTCACCACTGACGTTTGAGATGGGGTCATTATTGTGGGGCCGTCCTGGGCATGGTAGGATGTTTAGCAGCATCCCTGGCCTCTACCTGATAGATGCTAATAGCACCTCTGCCACCAAGTCCTGACAACCTGAAATGTCCACAGACAAGGGCACATGACAGGCGGGGGAGTGCCAAAGTCGCTCCTGGTGCAGACCCATGGGCTCCAGCCTGCTTGGTGTGGACTTCGTAGAGATGACGCAGACAACTGAATCATGGTACTGCTTTGCTGCATTTCTGAGTCACTGCCCATGTTTTCCATCTTCAGAAATTTTCCATTTGTGTCTACCTGCTCTGAGGCAGCCCCGAACCCAGACAGGACCCCTGGTGATCTGCGAGCCCCCGAATCCTCGCAGCGAGTCCCGCGAGACTACACAAGGCGTGGGGCGGGGGCTCCCGTTTTCCTGCAATACTGACATGGCAGGCAGGCTGTGTTCCAGCTGTCAGGGTGACAGGAACCACAGAAATGAGCCCCAGAACACCGAAAAATAAATCCCTCGTTTCCTGGGATTGCGTAAACCCATGGACTAATTGTGAGAAGGCCCGGAGAGATGCTACTGCGGCCACTTTTCACACCAGCGCCTAACTCAGAACGAGAAGATGAACTTTAAATTGAGTAAGATAAAACCAGTTTGGGAAATGCAATATCTCACCTCCCTGCCTGTCTTTTTAAAAATCCATAATTCATAGAGAAGCCGGTCAGGGGGTGTGCAGCTCAAATTGAATTACCCTTTTTTCTGAAGACTGAGGCTGGGAGATGCATTTTCTTGACATGGAGAAAATAAAAAGCAACACTTTGGAGCTCATGTTCCCTGGTCTCGACGTCCTCGCCACAGACCCTCCATCCCATAGGGATGGGGACATTATAAACACATGCTAAACAACATTCTAAAGCGCATGCTAATTACACAGCTCGGAATTTCTCCGCCGCTGCTCTCACACCGGCCTGGATGATGAATACACAGGGTTATTCATCGCAGAGCCGTTGGTAATAGCAACAGACTGGAAGCAACGTAGGGACCATCGTAGAAGATGGTTAAATAAGCCCATCTCTCCACTGCAGTGAAATTACCACGTAGCACTGAAGAAAGAACCAGGAGGCCCATTGCATAGTGATCAGAGATGTGTCACTGCATTGTTGAAGCAAAGTGCAGAACGATGTTTATAGTGTGTGACCATCTGTGTTTGTGGAAAAAGGAAAAAATATACACGTGTGCTCCAGCTGGTGTCCACCTCGTGTGTCCCTCTGCCGGCTCCCAGGGTGGGGCTGCATGGACACCCCCCTGCTTACCCTCTGGCTTGGACACCCCCCTGCTTACTCCTTGGTATGTTTTGATTTTTGAATCTGAAATAAGTGCTCAGAAATAAATGTGTAAAATTAAATCTCTTCAAAACAAAACAAAACCCAAACCACATCATGCTAATTTGTTATGAAAAATACATCGTGGGAGAGGGATGATGAATTCCTGCAAAACAAACTCAAGTGTGTCACCTTGGGGAAATCGGGCCTCTTGCTGCATCTCAGAATTTTTCATTTCGCAGTTGTTTCCTAAGGATGCTTCACGTTGCTAATACTCTGTGAAGCTCTGGCGTCTTCAAAATAACAACACTGCGTCATCACCCTCTAGTCATCAGCCAGAGCCTACTCTGGAGTTCCTGTTCCCTTGACCCTCTGTTCCCCAAAGCACAGCGGAGGTGGGTGTCTGCGATGCTAATAAGCACGTGTTTATTATCATGGATATTTGTTACCTGGTCACGTGACACAGATTTTTCCACCGGCTGTGGTGGTATAATATTTCCTTTTTAGATCATGTATTTAAATAATGAAAGAGCAAAACAATATTTAGAAAATCACAGCAGGGCTAGGCCTGCAGATGTGCAAAAACCACAGAACTGGGACACTGGTGCCTGGAATTTGGGGTACGTGGCTCTGCACACATCACCCCGTCTTCTCCACAAAGCCACTTCACTGTCAATGGCCCGAACTCTTGGATTCCCTGACCAATATGATGAAGGGAAGAGAAAAAAATAGGCATTTGTAGTCAGTGTTCAATTACCCTGCCGAGCAGCAAGTCCAGGGGCGCAGTAATCAGGTGGGGGGGAGACAGTCTCCCCAAAGCACACCTGGGGTCTGGCCACCTCTGAACAGCCACAATGACCTTCACTTTCTGTTCCATTTCAGGATGTGTTGTCCATTCTCTGATGTCAATTATGGCATAAGTGCTGCAGATCCCATACTGGTGAAGGAGGCCTTAGCGAGCTCCAGGATTTGGCTGGATCGACACTTGCCTGCAGGCCTTTCTCAGAGATACTGAGACAGGCAGCACCGGAGATGGGTGAGGGGGTAGAGCCCCCCTCAGAAGAGCTGTGGTCTAAGAACTGGTTAACAGATGAGACGGCAGTGCTGCTTTACAGGGTACTTAAACGCACACGATTTCCGAATTATTAATTGTATTGCAGAAGCACACAGGATTCCAGTGGAGCAGGGCATGGTGGTTTCTCCTAATGGGGACATAGAGAATTCCAGGGCTGGGGGCAATATTTTCAGAGTCACTGTCACTCAGAAGAAGCACTCACGGCCCCCAGCTCTCCCGTTTGCCTTCAAAATACCCAAAAAGGGCACTCGTTTGGAGCTGGGCACGGCGTGGGCTTCTTTGCATGAGCTCTTTGATAGACATCTCCCCGTTTGTCAATTTCTCTCTGCTGGAAAGCCTAGTTAATCCTTCCTTCCAACTTTCATTTAGGCTCTGGACCTAGAGATTTTGAAAGGCAAATTCCTGGGGAACCAGAGTTTCTGGCAGATCTGTGAAGAAGTTTCCGGAAGGTCAGGAGTCAGCCATCTTTTCGAGGTTTTAAGACAATCCTGAAAATGGTGCAGGAGGTTCCTGGAGGCGGAACAGACACAGGCAGACTTTGTTGCAATAAATCCCTGCAGCTACCGTGCGGGAAACAGAAGAACCCAACTGTACGACCCGGGGAATGCTGACTGTGCGGACTGCCCACATGTGGTCTCACCGATCTTGCGAGAAAGTGCTGGCGCCATCCCCACTCACAGGTGGGCAGAGACATCCCCACAGTCACACAGAGGACCCCAGAGACAGTACACAATCCCAGGTCTGGCTCCAGAGGTGAAGTGCCCCAGAGCAGCATGAGGAGGCGGAAGGGCCAGAACCATCCTGGATGGCCGAGGATGGGGACAGCTGGAGCCATGGGGACACCGTGGCTGCTATCCTAGGTGCACAGCTGCCTTAGAGAGGGCCCAGGCGTGTCCACACTGGGACCTGTGGTATCTCGCCATGCCCCTCAGGGGAAGGGCAGGCCCTGAGGGAGGAAGCCAGGTAGGAGGCCCCAGGATAAAGCAGCACCCAGCTTTTGAAGGCCACCGGAAGGTCAGCAAGAGACCTGGGGCGGGGGTGGGGGGTCGTCTCCACCTCAGGCGCCTTCTGGAGCTTGTCTCTGGTGCAGATAGGAGTCTCCAGGAAGGCGCTCTGGAAAAGCAACCTCCTCCATCTCTTGGTGCTGTCGGTTTCGCCTTCTCACCCTGGGCCGGCACCGGCTCCTGCCCACGGCCTGTTCCTGCAGATGTGGTCGGAGCTGGCTGCGCCCTCCCTCCACCAGGAGCATCTGCCCGGGTGTCCCCCTTCCCTGTGCTGGAGTCCCTTACCCTGCTTTTCTTCTTTTTTTCACTGCTGCAGCACTTATATCTGTAGCGCCTTCGTGGCCTTTGTTCATTGTCTCTTCTTGGCCTGCAGTGGATGAAGTCGAACTAAATTAAATTGCTGCTCTTACAGGTCAAAGACAGACAGATACCGGCAATTTCGTGTGTTTTCACTGAACCCATCAATGGGTCTGGGGCTTTCTGTGGCTCCCTGCCGACACGCAGTAACTGGGACAACGCCTGCCCCAAAGTCAGCCCTCAGTCCACGCTGAGGGACGAGTGGGGAAAAGCAGCCATGCAGGGGCTTGGAATGCCGACTCCCGGGCTGTCAGCCCAGAGGCGGAACGTGTTCTGGGCGACTGCGGAAGACTCTGAAGGTACTCCCGCTGCCCTTAGGGGCCCGGTGGTTCCCCTGCCCATATGAGTCTCCCACGCATGATGCTGGGCACAGGGAGACGGCAATCTTCAGGCCGTGTCATTGCCTCCCTAATGGTGGATGCTCTGGCGGCAGAGGAGGCGGAGTGGGGAGGGCGCTGGGACATCTTGTCCAGCACCCCCGCTGCTTCGTCCTGCTCACATGGGATCCATTGCCGCCATCCTTGCAGGCGGGCGTGGGCGTGCAGTGGAGGGCCGGGAACAGGTTTGGGGGCGCAGTGGACCCAGTTGGCTCTGTGTACCAAAAGACGACCATTTTATACACCAATGTCTAATGAAGGTCGCAGGTGAATGTGAATGGAACTAATGAGAAAATAATTATCCAAGCTGAGAAGGCATCAAGGCTCTGGAAGCTGCGATTTCTGTGCTAATGGAAGTGTGGCGAAGGGAGGGGTGGCCGGAAGAAGCCACCACTTGTGCTTTCCTGAACTTGAAGTTTCTGTCTGGGAAAGTTCTGGTGTGGGGGAAACGGGAGGGCCAGCCCCGGGAATTCGTCTCAGCCTGTCTTTATCCTAAGTGAGGCAAACGGAGATACTGCTAACGTGGGGGTGACGTGGTACCCCCGGGGAGTTGGTGCTTCCCACCGATGGAGCACTGTGGGATCAGGTTGGACGGCCCCCTCCTCCCGGAACACCCTCCCTCGGCTGTCGGAAAGGGCTTGGTGGGGGCGGGGAGCTGTCCAGGGCGGACAGGCAGGAGGCAGCCAGGGCCGTGGCCACGAAGGGGAGGCCCGGGTTCCTCTTCCAAGTTCTGCTGCCAGGGCCCTCGCTCTCAGGTAAGGCCACTCAATTGTTTTGGGAGAGGAAGGGACATTCCACCAATTGAACCGACATCTGTGTCCAGAGATTTCAATAGCTCCAGCCTTCTTGGCGGTGTTCACCTATTGTTTCTTGCAACCTGGCTGCTGGGTAGATAAGGCTGCAGCCCTGGAACTCTACCCGCCCAGCCCCCAGCCCTCCCCCATCTCCTGGACGCCGGGACAATTATGGAATATAAGAACTATACCCTGGTGGCACTCCCAGCGTTTGTAGGGGCCAGTGGAGTAACAAAGATTGCAAATTCAGGTCATTTCCACAGACCCCGTGCACTTTTCTTAGGGATCTAAATTGCCACTGAGCTTGTGTTGCAAGAGAGGGAAATCCATCTTCACCTTGCTCCTCTTAGCACGGCCTCAGGCTCAGCCTTGGGTCTACAAATTGCCCTTGTGAGGCAGCAGATAAGTTAACTTGCCTAATTTAGCATTTTCTTCGCACTGGGCTGGGGGCAGGGGCAGAAGCGGAGCTTGGCCACTCTGTTCCATGGACCTCGAAATATACAGGTTCCCAGGCCCTGCCCCAGACCTGCTGATTTTGAGTCTCCAGGCATAAGGTCGGGCATCGGTGTTCTTATGACAGCACCGCCTCCCCCAAGCCAGCCTCAGAGACACTGACCTGCGGATAAGTCCAAGATGGATTCCTCATTCAAAAGGATTCAGGGGAGATTTGAGGTTGAGTGGTGAGCAACAGAGTTGATTTGCATGGGGTGGGGAGCCAGAAGTTTTCCACTACCTTGAGACTTGCTCTCCAAACGACTTGAGGCTGTAATTATACATGCAAAGTGAAGCTAAAATTTCAGAGAAGTATCTGGAGAATTCAAGTCAGAAGAAGCATGTTCCTCTGAAATACCTAGATAATGAAAGAAAAAATATATTCATTGCATAAATTGCTCATTAATTCACTCCTCTGTGGGGGCACACAGCTTAAAAGCAGGCGCTTCGATTAATCCAAGCTATATTAAAGCCTCAGGACTCTTCCCCGCCCCCATGCCTGGATTTTCATGTTTCTTTCCTCTAAAAAATCATAAATAAAGTTGTCCTTTTGCAAAAATGCATTTCGGATTTGGCTTAGCAGAATAAGCCCTATAGTTGTTAGAATCAATTTGGGTGCACGTTTTCATTTTTAAGTACACATTTTGAAATCAGATGCATTCTTTCCAATTCACTGGAAATGCTAATTTTTTTTTTCCATCACATCTCAAAGTTACATCATGTGTGGCTAAGTGAATAACACCCAGCACAATAGCACTTCAGAAAGACTGAGGACAGACAGGGTCCCAATCAGAAGGAAAGCTAGGGAAATGGTTAATTTCAAAGGTAGGCAACCGATTGGGAAAAAGAATTTATAGAATTATTTATTTCCTTAAAAAAAAGAAACTCTGAAAATTCAAAAACGACTTGGAAAGAACAAGAGTCTAATCCTGGCCAGTTGATTTCTTAAGGCCTCTTAGCGAAATCTCAGCAGATCTGCTCCTCACCCATCGGCCGTGGGGCTGTGGGGTCTTGGAGTTCACCGTCCTTTTTCTCCGTGAGCTGCTTCACACAGGGACAGAAGATGATTAGTTGTCTACCTGGCTTTTCTGCTGCTACTTGCCTATTCCCCACACCTGCGGCGAGCTCCCTGGGAGGCAGGCCAGCCTGCGTGGGAAGCCTCTTATGGGTAAACAGAATCACACGGGGGCTGTGATGCCATCCTCTCGCCCTTTTACGAAATAGCCTTTTTGGTGCTGTTGGCTTGATGCAGCAAGAGTTCCTCAGCACCTTCCTGGGGACCAGTGCTAAGTACTTTGGGATGCCTGTTTCACAAAGCTTGGGAGGAGATCAGAAACATCCTGTATAAAAAAACAAAAAGCCCTTTGTAGTAAATAGGGGAGGTAGATAAACATCATCTATTTTTGGGCGACTGGGGAATATTCCTTTCCATTCAATTAATATGCTGATAGATTATTCTGATCACTGGTGGAATTGGTCCCCAGATTCGGGATTTTAGAGACGAGTAAAAAATAATCATAATAATTAGCAGAGGAGATAGCAACTTTTTATTTTTATCAAGAAAGGGCATAAAAAAGCAACCACCTTCTAAGGCCACATCTTATAAAAACAAGGACATTTGTACTCCCTAAGAGCAAACGTAAGTAAGAAGGACCGAATCTCAGAAGTAATGGAATAATGTATTTATTTGGCCAAGATTTACTGAGGGCCTCCTCTGTGCCAGCCACTTGTGCTAGGCACTCAAGATTGGGTCCCGCAAAGTCCTGCTTCAAGGGCAGCCCTCCACACTGAGCGCGTAGCCTCGGGAAAGACTGGCTCTCTTGCCTGCTTCCCCGGGCAGGGGGCCGAGTTGGGGGCTCGCCTTGGGGAGGCCTTGCGATGCTAGACAGCACTTTGCCAACCACGTGCATGTTACTCCCTGTGTCAAGAAGTCACACGTATTCTCCGGGCAATGAATGATATGACCCACCACAAATCCAGCCTGGCTTCCGCTACCAAGGCTGACAGCGCTGGGTGGTGGGCGCCACCAAAGCAAACTAGCAGCAAATCAGCAGACATTCAAGGAGAGGTGAGGCAGGGGGCAAACGGCCGCTCCCTCTCTCCTCCTGACCGCCTAAGAAAGCCCTCGCCCAGCAGGGAGGCCTGTCCCCAATGTGGGCATCAGAAACCGCCCCCATGGCTGCCTGGACACCCCCCGCCCCTCACCATTCGCTGCAGCTCCTCTTTAGGAAGCACTGAATCTTCCCATGAGCTGTTAGTGCACCAGCCTCCTCTTCCTCCTGCTGCACAGGACACTGCAGGTGGCCTTTCGCTTTGGGCTGCCCCGTGGTAATGACCGCTCCGGCCATAGCCCGGCAGCTCTGGTGCCCAGACCAGCGGGCCAGAGCCTGACCTCAACTTAACCACCGGAGAGGGCCATGATGGCTCCAGCCCTCTGCGGTCCGTGACAGCTGTCTTCTTAGAAAACATGTCCCACTCCCTCCTTTGCATGTCATCAAACTCACTTGAAAGGAGGCACCTGAGCTGTGGCACAAAGCGGGTGTGCGGTGCCTGGGGGATCGAGGTGCCAGGATTTTGTAGAAAGACGTTCTGGACCAGGTGTGGGCGAGCTACAGCTGTTAGGCCAAATCCAGTCTGCCAGCTAAGAAAGAAAAAGAAACAGAATATTTTTCTTACTATACGGAAATTATTTATGGGATCCAGGAATGTTTCGTTGGCACACGGCCATGTGCGTTTGTGTATGTCTCATCTACAGCTGCTCTTGCAGAAAATATTTACTATCTAGCGCTTTGCAGAAAATGTATTCTGAGCCCTGGTCTAAATCCATGGATAGGACCTTCAGAGGGCTGTGCCAATTCCCTGGGGTTGTTTGGTAAGCGGGGCCGGCACTTTTCTGAAAGAAGAGCCACAGTTTCATCCAGCTCTGCAAGGGGCCCCAGCCCCCGAAACGCAGGGCTGCCAGAGTCAGCAAATACTGATACAGGACACTTGGCTACGCTGGAACTTCAGACAAATGACGGTAATTGTTTAGTACAAGCGTATCCTATGGAATATATGGGACATGCTGGACCCTGCCCCTCCAATGCTTCTCTCGCCACGTGGTGTCTGCTCAGGGAACTGAAGTCACATTTATTTCCTCCAAATTGACTTTTATATATTTTTATGGTATAAGCTCTTTTCTGATTAGAATGAAATCCAAGCTTATTATAAAAAATGAAATCCTATGCAAAATGGACATGAAGTGAAGGGGATGTATTCCGTGCCTGAGCCGCCGCCTGAGCTGGCTCCCCGGACTGCTGGGCACGGATTCTCCCAGTGTCTCCCGAGGCCGTGCTAGCTCGGGAGGTCTTTCCAAGTATGTTTGTTTTGTCGCCTTTTCCACGTGATGATACATTGCAGACCTCGCTCCACATCAGAATACGAGGTCTACCACCTGCGTTTTGACGCTGTGCACTGCTCGGTGGCCGGGTGCGCCATCGTGACCCACAGGTGGACCTGGGTGAGCCACTCCCACATCACTGAGTCTGCGGACCTCTTACTCCGAGCAGATGAATTAAGGAAGCCTAGTATCGCTTTGACTGTTTTTCTTTTATCAAAGTAGTATGTGAACATTATGTAACAGCCAAAGAGTTCTGTACCCTCAGGATGAAAAATAAAGACCTTGGGTCCGTCTCCCCAGAGGCTACTACTCTCTCTGCTCTTCCGGCTGTTCTTCTGATATTTACATGCTTCCATGGCTGTTTCTTGATTTATCCATCTTAGACATCATCCGCTGAACCCCTTCCGGGAACAAGGCATCCGCCGCCTTAGAGAAGACCCTCCCTTCAGGGCTCCCTCCTGTTTGTCTGCAGGACTCGGTTGAGAGACTGCTCCGGCTGCCCCAGCCTCCGGGGCTCCCCCTCCCACCCAATCCTGCTGCCCTCCTGCCGTTCTGCTCACAGAAGGCACATTTTTAATGTTTTTGTTTGTTTGTTTGTTTTTTTATTGCTGACTTGTTTGAGTTTCTTGTATATTGTGGATATTAGTCCTTTGTTGGATACATAGTTTGTGAATATTTTCTCCCATTCTGTAGGTTGTCTACTTACTCTTTTGATTATTTCTTTTACCAGGCAGAGCTTTTTAGTTTAATTAAGTCCCATTTGTCTATTTTTGTTTTTATTGCATTTGATTTTGCGGTCTTAGTCATAAGATCTTTCCCTAGGCCAATGGCCAGAAGAGTTTTTCCTAGGTTTTTTCTAGAATATTTGTGGTTTCAGGCCTTACATTTAAGTCTATCTGGTGAGAGACAGGGAGCCACTTTCATTCTTCTGCGTATGGCGATCTAATTTTCTCAGCACTGTTTATTCAGTAGTGTGTATTTTTATCTGCTTTGTCGAAGATCTGTTGGTTGTAGGTATATGGTTTTATTTGGGGATTCTCTGTTCTGTTCCATAGATCTATGTGTGTACTTTTATGCCACTACCATGCTGTTTTGGTTACTATAGGCTTATAGTACAATTTGAAGACAGGTAAGGTGATACCTCCAGTTTTGTTCTCTTTGCTCAGGATTGCTTTGGCTATTCAGGCTTTTTTTGATTCCATATGAATTTTAGGATTGTTTTTTCTAAACCTGTGAAAAATGACATTGGCATTTTGAAAGAAATTGCATTAAATCTGTAGATTGCTTTGGGCAGTATGGTCATTTTAACAATATCGATTTTTCCAATCCATGAGCATGGGATGTTTTTCTGTTTGTTTGTGTTGTCTACGATTTCTTTCATGAGTGATTTGTAGTTCTCCTTGGAGAGATCATTCACCTCTTTGGTTAAATATATTCCTAGGTATTTTCATTTTTTTTGCAGCTGTTGTAAATGGGATTGAGTTCTTGATGCTTCACTGCGCAGCCACCTGGCATGTCCCGAGTTTAGAATCCTGCAACCCTCAGCAACTGACCCAGCCTGGGAGGTTCTGCTTGAACACTCCGACAGTTACCTGGGCCCGAGATGGGCCCCCAGGGAAGGAGAGCAAGGGGACAGGGAGCCAGTGACAGGCTTGGGTGGCTTTATGACTTCCAGAGGCCCAGCCTGGGTAGGAGGGTTGGCAATCTGGTTTGATTTTTCAAATGCACAGACTCTCATCCCCCATCTAGCTCCACAGGACCAGGGGTCCTCAGAGAATACTATGTAATCTTCGGTGAGTCGCTCCCTCTCTCTGGGCTCCCATCTTCCCCTTGCAAGGCCGAGGCTGGGCTGGCTCCCAGCAGATGCTCAATGTTTGTTGATGAGTGAGCTGCAGATTTGGATCCATCTCTGTTTATTAGACAGGGAGAGGCACTGGGATTTTTTCTGGCTGGTATTTTTTACTTCTGACTTTTCCCAGGTTCACGTAAGCAACACTAAGGATAATGTCACCAGCTGTTGCTCAGAGGATAGCATTGTGAAGGCTGAGGCAGCTCAGGGAACGAGTGAGGACTTTGTCCCAACAGTCACTGCCTTCATTTGGGTATGAAAACCATCATGGAGCCTTTCCTTTCCCCTGCGGGGAACACCCTGATGACGCTTCTCCCGGGCTGGCAGGTACCAAGAGGGTCTCACAGCAGGGCCAGCCTGGCTACCTGATGGGGTGGACAGACCCCAGAAAGGCCAGGTAGGGCCTAGACGTTGCAGGGTGGCACCAGGTACACTGGGGGACACTAGAGGGAAAAGCCAGGGGCTTCAGGGAAGCCCAACCGAACACTGGAGGGGAATTCCCGAGCCTGGGATAAGTTGGCCCTGGAAAGCTGAGAGCATTTGTTCTCCTTACCACCCCCACCGAGGAAAACAAGTTGATACACAGATTTTTACTAAAGTGTGAATGACTAATATTTGCTTACTAGATTTCTCTTCTTATGGTGCTAACAGATTGGGTGTGATGGTTTAGAGTGGGAAAAGAGAAAATTAAGGAGATTTGATAGTTGTCTTAGAATATCTGAAGGGCTATCTTTTGTCCAAGGCAGCCAACTTGTCTTCATGTAGCTCAGGAACAAAAGGAGGGTGGGAGGATGTAAGTTACAAAGAGCCATGTTCAGATTAATGTGTGAAAGCATTGGAGAAAATTATAGCTGCTCACCAATGAAGCCCTAGGTCACTGAGCATTTGACCCATGCAAAACCTTGGGTAGGCGCTCTGGGTCATTGTCTTATGATGTACTCAGAAAACACTGGAAGATTTTGCCAGCTCCCATGTACAGCGAGGCTTGTGGGTCCACTGTTCTGGTAGGAGCCAGTGTGCCTGAGCAGCAGATGTCTCCTTTCACTTAATTAAAATCAAAATTTAAAAGCAGTAACACTTCATTTATTTACTGGACAACTTTAAAGTTTGTTTGGAACAACTTGAATGTGCGAATCTATGTCTTCCACTTTAAATATTATAAAATCTAAATACAGATCAAGTATTTCCAATGAAACTTTGCATTCGAATTGAGATACGCTGTGAGAGCAACACACACAGATTTGGAAGACATGCTATAGGAAATAAGTATGTGTGACATCACAATACTTTTTCACATTGCTTCATGTGGAAGTGATGTTTCGGATGTTTTAAATAGCCACGCGAGGCTCCCGGCCCATCCCTACAGATGTGAGCCACTCTGCTTGGAACAGTTGAGCAGAGCTAAGGTTTTGGGGTGAAGAGATTCCTACTCCATGGCCCAAAGACCCTCAGGCAGGGTTTTCTGCGGGCGAGTAGCCTCGATTTAAAATATTCTACCCTGCGTTCTCCTCTCCCTGTGGAAGGCCTCTTACATGCCAGTCAGTCTCATAGGTGGGACTCCACAGAGGAGTGAGGATCTCGAATCCGGGTTTTCCTTCAGAAACAGGAAGAAATGGGGGTGTGCCCGCCAAAGTCACAAAGCAAAATAAAGACCTGGAGCTGCGCTCTGTGCTGTGGGCCTCAGGCAGGGGAGACGAACACGCATGACATCCTCACGTGGGCACACATGTCCACATACCATGGCAACCACATACTTTTTTCTAAAAATAGCATAATAATAGTTGCAGCAGCAATCCATCAGAAATGCGATTACTGAGGGTTTCCTCCATGTCAGGTACTGTTAATATTGCAAGTGCTTCGTGTTTGCATCCCCTCCGTCTGTAGACGAAGAGCCTGAAGTGCAGGGAGGATGTCACTTGCTCAGATTTCAACAGTACTCAGTGGTAAAACTGGAATTTGAACCCAGGCAGTGCGACACCGGAGCTTCCGCCTTAACAGTGTGCCTGCCGTCTCCTTAGCAAGAGGAAGTGAGAAGCCTGCTGCAAAAACATGTCCAGATTTGAGTTAAAATAAACCACCATTATCTCCAAATAAGGTTCCCTCCCCGCAAAAAAGAAAAAAAAAAACCTCAAACCACCATGAAAATTCCAAGCTCGGCAAGCCAAGATGGTGGCAGCAGGCAGCAGACCTAAAGACCTGCACTGTGGCCAGCGCGCTCCTTGCACTCAGCAAGCGCTTAATAAATGCTTACTGGATAAATGAGGCTTGCCTGGGGAGCTGAGCAAGGAGCCTGCCTCGCCATGCGGGGCGGGGCTCGTGCCCATATTTGCTCACTGCCGGCAGGTGTGGCTCGGGCTCACCCTGGGGACTGGTTGGCAGGTGCTGCTCCTCCACAGGTGGAGGGGTCAGGGTTCTTAGAAGAAAATGCAATCTGCCCGAGGTCAGAAAACCAGCTTCCCTGAGCCCTGGTGAGAAGCTGTCCGTCTTGGAAAAAACAGTCTGTGTGAATAACTGCCCAAACCACTCTCTCGTGGGCAGGTGTACCCCTGCTCACCTTGCTAGGGGGTGAGGGTGGGGGAGCCCATCCTTCATCTTGTATCTGTTTCTGGTTTCTACAAGTAGCCCCATGACAACACCAGCACCGAGGCCAAAGGGACCCTGGGACAATTCGTAATACATGGAAGTCTGCAGACAGCCAACTCTGCTCCTCAAAGTGAGAGCAAGGTGCAAAGGTGGTTCACCTGTGGAACCCCTCCACTGCACCCCGTCACCGCAGGGTGCACCCACCTTCCTGAGTTCGGCTGCTCAGGGTGGAGTCCGCCACTTTGCACTTAGTGGTAGGCAGCTCCAGACTAGCTTCAGAGCTGCCCTGTGTCTGTGTGCAGCGTTTAACCTCTCTCCCCAGTGCTTGACGCAGTGCCAGACACCGATGTGTTTAACAACGGCTTGCTAATAGCTCGGTCCATTGTTCATTTCAGAGCTAGCTCTAGGAGGAGAGGAAACAGAGGGATGTAATTAATATGCCATAGGTGAACTCAACTAATTTCTTTCCCCACTAAGCCAGGCTAGGATAAAACTGCCTTAGACCTGTCTCCTAGCATTGCTCAGGATGGAAAAGTTCAAAAATAGAATCTGCTGGATTAATTAAAAAAAAAAAAAACACAACAACAGTCACACCTGTTTGTCCATGCCTTGAGGCTGCGTCCCAGATGTTTCCTGTCTGCATAGGAGCCACCTGCACACTCAAGCACGTCCAAGGAGGACTGTGAGCCTGCCCCCTCCCCCCATGATGGATATGGGCGCTCCCTTCCCCCAGCTGTGGCTCTCTTCACGTTTTATCCAAATAAGACCCTTATTGTGTGGTATTCTGCCGGGCTGGGAACGGAGCTTTCCCGTCCAACAGGTTTAAGAGTGTCCCTCCGGCAGAGCCCCGTAGGTGATATATGTCCACACTTTATTTACCGGCAGACAGACAGAGCTCCTTGTTCCTTAGCCTGGTAACAACCTGAGGTCGTTCATCATCCGCTTGCTCCTTTTTGAAATTCACTGAGCAGCAGGCGTCTCTTTAAACTCACGCACGTAATGCATTTTAAAGAGCATTTTCTGCACAGCTCCATTTGCTCGACCTCGACTCTGAGCTCAAGATGGAATGGTGTTTTAGCAGACACCTCCCGCAGCCTGTTTGGAATGCATATACCAAGATGTAAATGCGGCTGCGAACCTCCGGGCCTCGTAGGGAGGCTGTGGTTCAACAGGGGCGCTGGCTGGCGGCTCAGTGCGAGACCCCTGGGCACGGGGTTGCGGAGCCTACAAAGCCGACAAGGCAGGGTTTCTGTCCTCCAGGCAGGGTGCAAAGCTGTGTATGCGAGTAACTGGCGTGCAGGCAAGGAGAGGCAGCGTGGCACTTTCTGTAGGCTTTGGTCCCGGTGGATGGTAGCCGGTGTCTCTGGGTCTGTCCCCATTAGGGGTGTGGGTGAAAGCTGGTTTATCCAGCAGGACTTCCTGGAGGCAGAGCTTGGCTTGAAGGATGGGTTGGGTCTCCATAGGGGTGGGTGATGGGAAGTTCCTTCCTGGTCAGGGAAGTAGGCGGATTTCGGTGTGAAGTGAGTAGCTGTCAGCTAGAAAGGAGTGTAGGCTCACACGGAGGGTGACTCGGATGCCTCGTGGCCCTCAGACCTCACCTGCCCAAACTAGACTGGAGATTTCTCCCCTAAACCTGGTGTCCTTCCCTAACCGCCTGCCGTGGCGAATGGTATCTCCACCATCCAGAATCTGCAAGCAGGTTCCCCCCGCCCTCGGCCCCCCAGCCTTGCCCTGTATCTGAGCCACCGTAAGGGTACTTCCGCTTGTGCGTTGTCCTTAATGTCTCAGGAATCACCCATTTCCGTCTCCACTCACCTCATGTTCCCAGTACACATCCTCCGATTTTCCCTGCACCTCTGTCCCTTGCCCCCACTGAGCTGTCCACATGTTCTTATCCCCTCTAGCACAGCAGCTAGGAACATTCTTTTCAGTCAATCTAACCTTGGCCTTCCTCTACCTAAAGCCTTCAATGGCTCCCTATTGCTCTTAGGATAAAGACCAACATGCTCTGCATGGCCTCCGGTGCTCTCCATATGACCTCCCGGTCCTGCCCTGAATCATATCACACTTCCCCTTGCTTTCTGGGCTCCAGACCCTGGGGCTTCCTCCTCAAATCCCCCTTGCTGGGAGTCAAGCTCTACCAGGCTCATTTTTGCCCCCTCTTGACTCAGTAAGCCCCCATTATTCCTTCCTGCCACTCAGTCTTCCCCTTTTCCGGGAAGTCTCCCCTGGCCCCTCTGCCTACTCTGCCAGCTTGGGGCTCTGTCATCACTGTGTGCCTCCTGTCACAGTTCCGCTCACAGCTGTAATTTTACATTTGTGTGCGTGCACGATCCTCTCACGTCTTTCCCTATCACAGCTGGTATCACACAGCTCCCAGGCTGCATGTGGCACAGATGCACGAACGGGGTTGCTTCTGTTCACGGCCGTACGCACGGCACGTCGTGGCCCCTGGGTGGTTGGCACGTGAAACCTGGCAGTGGCCAGAGAGCGCGAGCACCGTGTCTGGGCCACAGAGGCCGCTGGGGGCTGCTGATGTGTCTGTGGTGGTTGTGGCTGAGGGTGGGGCTGCTGGTGCACCCCAGGACCGTTCTTCTAGAAGACTAGGTGAGATGAGGGTCAGGCAGAAGGCAGCAAGCGTTGAGCGAGACGACTGCCACCCGGCTGGTCAGACCATGGTCAGGCGCGGGAAGGAAGGGAAGGAGAGACATGCAGGAGACTCGGGGGCTGAAACAGGCTCTTCGGAAACTACGGCTCTGCTTACAGCAAGACACCGTGTGCCTCGAGTCTCTCATGGCTTTTGCACAAATTGTCAGCAGGGAGTTAACCCAAACCAGCCTTCTCTGCTGGCTCTGTCTTGCCAGGCTGGCCTCCGGATCCCACGTCAGGCATCCTGGGAGTGCCACCGGGGTGCAATTTGCAGGCCTCTCCCCCAGCCTCTAAGTAGCTGTTCCTTCTCTGCCAGAAGATGCCCTTCTCACACGGGAGTTCGCAGGGGCAAAGCTCGGGCTGGGCTCGGCAGCCTTCCTTGTGCTGGGATAGAGTACGATTTATGACCTCTGGCAAGAGCCCCACGGTGCCCTGATGGAGGCCCCCAGATCCCAACTGTCCGGGCCCCAGCCTTGCAGCTGAAAACCCTAGTCCCTGAGAAAACAACAGAAGTGAGGGGGGGTGGACACGCGTCTTCCAGAGGGGCAGTCAGCCTTCAGCCCTGCCTCTCGCACATCTCATTCCCAAGGGGTGGGGCCAGCAGTCGGTGTCACGGGGTCCTGAGGCTTGGCTGGGCACATGCGGGAGCACCAAGGCAGGTCACGAGATGAGCCAAGTCCTGCCTCATGCTCTCCTGGGAAGTGTTCCTTGGGCCAGAAAAACCTGGGTTGGGGGGCAAAGCTCATCAGTTTCTGTCCTAGTTTGGCAATTTTTAGGTTTATAATAACGACGAGAACAAAAATCATTTAAATGCAAGAGCCGGGCGCTGCCATTCTCAGAGGATGGCGTGAGCCTCGTGAACAGGGGCTGGCGCCGTCGCATCTCACTGATGAGGGACGAGGAGCACAGCAGTGGAGAATCCGGCCCGCATGCACTCAGGTCTGGCTGACCTAAAACCCGTGCTGCTAACCGGCGCAGGAGCAGGGTTTCTCAACCTCGGTGCGGCTGGCATTCGGGGCTGGGTAACTGGGGCATGGCGGGATGTTCAGCAGCATGCCTGGGCTCTACCCACCAGATGCCAGTGGCACTTCCTACCTCCACGCTATCCCCCAGTAATGAACAGTAAAAGTATCTCCAGACTTGCCCCATGTCCCCCTGGGGGGCTAAATTGCCTGTGGCTGAAAATCTCCACGAGAGACTTTTCTTTGCAAGAGTGGCTGTGATGACCCCAAGAAGTGAGGGTGGCCCAACTTCCCATCCCTCCGTCCTCCCCTTGCCAGGGACGAGATGGGAGGTTCCAAGCAGCGGACACCCCCGACATCATATGCTCTCTCACTTGGCCCCCAGGAATTTCTTTGGGTGGTCCCTGCCTAATGATATTTGGATTCCCTGGAGGACAGAGTTCACGTCTCCAGCTCTCTAGCACGCTCTGCAGTGCCATGCGGGTTGTATGCCCATAGTGGGCTGGGCATACAAGAGGCGCCTATTAGAGACTTCCTGGATGACTGAGTAGCACAGCTTGCTTAAGAGGGGCTTTCTACGGCTGCACTGGGTTCCTGGGGTAGGGGCTCCTGTCTCATTTACTCACTGTGGAAATACCTGCCAAGAACCCACTGGCTGCCAGGCCCTAGGGGAGGCTGCAAAGCCCCTCATGGCTGTCACGATGGCAAAAGGGCCATCGGGCCCAAAGGCAATCTCAGGCAAGACTCACAGGATGCAGTTTCTGTTCTGAGAGAGGCTGTGGGTGGCTGGCAGGGCCGAATCCTGCTCAGGCTTCTCTTGAGGCCCTGGGCGGGCAGGTCTGAGTGTCATCATGGAGCTGACCTCTCGGCACCCTGAGGACAGAGCCCCTGAACGCTGAGCCCACCTGTGCAGCAGCGGCCTTGGGACGTCCCTCTGTCCTGCTGCCGTTGCCTGGTGCAATCTTGGGCAGTGTCTACGTCCTTCTGCTTGCAGGACACACCCACAGAATCAGGGGGCACAGGCTCGGGACCAAGCAGCGTCTCAGTCTTGGGCCACCTCGCCCTGAGGCACAGCTCTGTAGCAAGGCTGACCACCACGGTGAGCCTCACAGATGTAGCTGCCTCTGGGGGCGGGGGACTGAGCTTGCGGACGCTCCCTCAGGAGAGGCCTGGGGCCTGGAAAGGGAGACCCCTTCTTGAGGTCTTTAGATAAATGAATGGATGCAGGAGGCATAGGAGTTTTTGACGAATGTTTGGGGCATCTCATAACCTCAGAGGTGACACTAGGGAAGAGGGAGCCTCAGGTGGCCCCCTTGGGAGCAGTAATAGTGCCCTGGGGGACAGCACGGCCACAGAGCAGACCCCAGGGGAAGGCAGAGCCTTTCTGTTGTATGTCCAACTTTGGCACGTGAACTTGGATTCATCTTTTAAGGGGAGGAGAAGGAGGTTCTGGGGTGAAGGCTGGCTCGGTCTTTGCCTACCGAGGCCGAGGGAAAACGACCTTGTCGGTTTATAGTTACTTGCACCCCTCCCGCACCTCCCGGCTTCTCCTCTTCAAGGTGGAGACTCTGTTGCTTTGCTGGTGGGCTTGGGATGGAGACCTCCCGGATGGTACCTGGTCACGTGAGGGCCAGAGGACAGCCCTGGCTTTGTGTGTTTTGGTCCTGGCACTGGGAATGATAGCTCGGAGAGGTGGAGGGCCATTGGCATTCATGATGACAAAGTGCCACAGAATTTACTGTGAGCGACAGGAGGCCACGGGTAGGAGGGGTCTGTGGAGATGCCTCTTAGAGCTCCAAGGCTTCAAGACTGTAGCTCCAAAGCCCAGGGCAGGGGAGGACGTCAATGAACCCATAAGGACCTTGCTGCCAGGCCAGTCCTGCCATGTTGGGGTCCCCGAGCCCACCAACTGAAGCCCCTGGAGCTCTCACTCCCATCTAAGGAGACTTGCACCAAATCCTGCACGAGGCTCACGACACTTGCTTTTGTTTGTGTGTCAAAGTTTACACCAAAAGCATGTGTTCTAGATGGTTCTCTGAGATGAGCTCACCTGGCAAAGAACCCTCGGCATTTGATTATCTAGAGAACGGACAGGCATCTCCGTTGGCAGAACCCAGGGATAAATCCGATTCTCGACCTTCAAGACTCCCCTTTGCCCTGTTCCAGGTCACGCACCGTGGGCCTGGAGCAATTTGACACTGCGGAGCTGTTTGCCGAGATTCTGCTGCCTGCTGTTTTTCTGCTACACGCATCCTTCAACTCATTACTTTAATGAAGACTTTCTGAAGACCACCAGCCTGCGTAATATTCCTATTCAATGGAAAGGCACACCTGACAGGTACTGCTGTCCCTGGGGTAGCATTTGGAGATTCTGCTAATAGACTCAGAGAATGGGCTCAGCTCAGGAGCTGGGAATTAGATTTTCTTTCCATTTGCCGAGTCATCCGTTTGTAGGTGTTCTTTCGACGTTGCTGGGGAAAGTGAGAACCTTGTATGTCTGTGCAGGGTGGACAGAGAGGACAGGGGCCTTTCTTTTGTACCAGCTGCAGAAACAAACCTGTCCTCCATTGAGCTGGCACTTAGCTTTTGCTGGGACCCCTTTACTGCGCGGCTCCGGGACCCGCTCAGGTGCAGAGCGTCTGCTTAATGAATGTTCTATGTGTCTAAGGATTTGCTTTCTTTTCTTTTTACCATTCTGTGCTTTAACTAAATTAAAACGCCGGCTGTGAATGTGGGTTTTAAAGTTTCTTAATTTTTAGACTGAGTCACTAATATGTCAGAGTATTTCGCAGAATCCTTATTTTAAAAGGTGGTACATTGCCAAAGCAATTCATTTTCTCACTAAGAAAAATTAAACAGGAGTCTGCGGTCTTCTTAATGCCTGAATCTGTTTTTATGATCAAACCGTAGGGCAATCCTACCGCCTGACATGAAGAAGTACACACAACACCACAGTTTGTTTCTTCTCCCCCTCACCCCCAGGGATTGTAAAGTATTCTTTTTTGGTCCACATCGTGATGTTTGTTTTGGTTTTTACCCTGCCCTGTTCACATCCGAGGTGGGAGTTGGAAGCCGTAAAGAAAATGGGAAGGAGCGAGTGACACGCGGCGGGTCTCCCGGGGGAGCGGCGTGCTCTTTCTCCCACTCTGATCCCTGAGACGATGTGCTCGGAAACACGTACTGCTCAATGATCCCCGCTGCAGGGTGGGAGAAAACCTGGAGAGAAAATTCTCTTCGGAGGCCGTCTGAGCCCCGGTGGGCGAACTCGCTGGGCGGGGCGAAGGGGCGAAGGTTTCCGTGGAGGGGCTGACCGTGCGGGACCGAGTTCCCGCTGCCGCGAACCGCAGGCACCAGCTCCTGACTGGGCCAGCACGGATGCTCGTGGTCTGCATCCCCCAGCAGCGCGAAGGTGGGACGGCGGCGCATCTCCTGCCGCACGCGGGGGTCTCTCCTTTCCCGTGAGATTCCTTCTGCACGGAGTTATGTCCCCTGCGTGCCTTTGTGCACCAGCGAGGACTCACCTTGCTCAGTTACCATGTTCCTACTCCTCAAGTGTTAATCTCATTCTTGAAAAAACTCCAGCAGGGAACAAATGCCCATCACTAGGAGACTGGTTGAACAAATTATGGTCTGTCTCTGCAGCACAATGCTATGCAGCCGTTAAAAAGAATGAGGCAGCTCTATACATACTGATATGAAATAAGCTTCAAGATATATGGTCAAGTGAATAAAGCAAAGTGCATAACACTGTGTGTAGAATGGGCTACCATTTGTTTAAGAAAAAGATGTAGGTACATGTGCTTTTACAGACAAAGCATACCTTTGGAAGAATACAGAAGAAAACTGCAATGGTGCTTGCTTTGGGAGAGGGAGAAAAAAGTGGGAAGGAGAGTCACTTTTCCCTGTTTACCCTTTTATACTTCTGAATTGCTTTTTAACCATGTGCATGCATTATCTAGTTAACACAATCAATGAACAAAATATTAAAAATCTATTAGGCAGTTTGCTGTTTAAATAAATCCAATGGGGATGAATACTTTCATTACAGAGGAGTCTCTCTCTCTCTCAGGCTTAAGCTTATAATTTGAAAACTTCGGAAGAGGTAAGAGCTAAATTGAGAAGGAAAATGCATTCTTCCAGTTTGATTTCTGGAGTCAATTGTGCCCTGAGAATATGAGAAAATCGTAAACATAATTCCCAGCAGTGCAGGATCAACCAAGTCAAGCTATTTTTTTTTTTTTTAATGACCAAGTCAGTGACTGTGTCTCCTGCCCATGTTTCCTGGTGGCTTGAACCCATTTCACTTACAGATTTTGATAAAATGGGCTGGCAAATTGGCACTCTATTTCCTGTGTTTAAATGCCTAAGGGCACCCTGCCTTTGTTGTCTAGACAGAGGGAAGGAGGCAACTCAGCACTTAGCAGACAGAGCAAGTAGCGTGGCAGGATGAGCCAAGGAGGCCGGAGGAGGCCGGAAGGCTGGGGGAAGGACCAGCAGGTCGGGGATGCCCCCTCCCCCAGAAATCCCCCGTGGTGCCTCGAGGGTTCCTCCGAGTGTTTCCAAGAATCCTGGGCTCTTGGGAAAGCAGTTGATTCATTTAAAAAAATTAATCAAGACTGTTGACCTGATTCCACACACATTCTCCTCCCATTTTATGTCAGGGGCATGCAAAGAGGGGCGGGCCGCGGTCCCAGAGGTGGGTGGATGCACGCACACCCCGCCGCCTCCCCACACTCGCCTAAGCACCCGCTGTTATTCCTGGCACAGATGGGAGCCAGTTCACAGCAGTTGGACCTGCAGATTCAGAATTCCATGATGATTCTGACAGAGGCTGGGTTGACAGCCACCACGGCAATTTCGAGGAAAGCACAGTTTACAAATAAAGAATGACAGAGATTTCTGGGGCCTGTTTTCCTCACTTGGGGAATCAACCGCTTATACGTGATTTCAGGAGCATGGGTGAGTTTAATTCAGCTGTGGTTGGGATGAAAACAAAAAAAGAAATGCGGCACACGCAGCACAGTGCCTGATGTATTCTGAGTGCTTACCACATGCCGATTCCTTCCCTTGTACCAAGTCAGAATTTTTCTCCGCTATTAAGAACAGCAAATGTAGAGAGATTTCTCTTGCGCAGTGGTTAAACTTAAACTCATCGTGGGCAGCTTGTTTGTTTATTATTCATCACTGACCATTTGGTGAGGGCCTTGCCTGTGCCAAGCACTGGGCTGAGCATTGAGGTGACAAAGGGGGACAGTTGGTCTCTCTCCCTCGAAGAAACTTGACCTAAGACAAGGGTCAGCAAACCGTGGCTCCTGGGCCAATCCCAACACTCCTGCCTTTGCTGGCAAAGCCGTCTGCATCTTGTCCAGGCTGCCTCAGGCCACCGCGGTGGACTTGGGTCGTGCAGCAGAGAGCAGCCGTGCAGCCCGCAAATCCTAAGAACTGACTGTGCGCCCCTTCGCAGAAACAGTTGTCCAACCCCGGTCTAGAGGGACAGCAGGAATGTTGCCAGGTATTTGGAAGGTGGGGAGACCTGTGTTACGACAGAGGGTCACATAGACAACTGAGGGAGCAGAGAGGAGGGGCGACCTGGCCTGGGGCTGGAAGGGCTTTGCTATAGGTATTTAGTATTACTGGAAAACTGTATTCTTTAAAAAAAAAAAAAAGACTCCCTCGTTTTCCCCACTTTGTTCTGCCTTCCTCTTAAACGCAGAGGTCTTCGTGTTGTTTCTAATGAGAAACTGGACCCCACGCAAGCACCAGGCGCATTAGCAGCCAGTTAAAGGCTTTCTGTTCTCCTCAGAGGGGGAAATGAGTGATTGGGGCTCGGTGGTTGACAAGCTGACCGCTGGTTTTCTGAAGCTCCTAGAAATGGTTAATGGAACTCAAGTGTTTCTGTGACACTTTCTGGAAATACACAGCACGAATCTCGTGTCCTTGGTCATCCTCAGGGTCCTGTGGCAGGAGGTTGTGGCCTTTTGGGAGGGCAGGTGCTGAGGTCTGGGAGGCTCAGAGTCAGGTTTCGTGGCCCCTTCCCCTTTCTTTTGCGCAGTGCTGACCTCATAATCGAGGGTCCAGCGAGTGCATTTTAACTCCTATTTCACCCTAATTTGAAATGCTCTGATCACAGGGAATAAAATCCAAGCTAAGGCACCCCACAGACTTCAACATTTTCCTTGCAGCTTTCTTTGATGAGTTCCCTGTTTTATATCCTGCAGGTGGTATTCCTTCCCCATTCTAAATTACAGCCCTACCCACCCTGTGCTTCTCCTGCCCGGGGGTGCGAGGCAGTACTCTGCAGGACGATGTGCCCACCGAGGGGCGTCGCGCCCCTGCCTGCTCTCCACACTGCCCGAAGGTGAGCTCTGCTCCCAACCAGAGCCTCTCCCCAGCCGAATCGGGGCTCCCTGGGGGAGGCCGGGATTGAGTCCGGACCTCTCCAGAGCCTGCCTCAGTAGAACCTTCTCTAAGAAGAATTGCTGAGTGAACATTTAAACACAGCCATCTGGGAAAAACCTTCTAGTGCAATCTTCGCCATTTTAAAAAGGAGAAAACTGAGGCCCCGGCGGGGAGGGGCGTGAAGGACCCATCTAAGATTCCACATTTCATCCCACAGATGAGATTCTGCAGGAACAGAGAGGTGCGAGTGAACAGAGATGCCTGTAACCCGGCAGAGCTGTGGGCAAGGCCGGAGCCTGGAGAAGGAACAGAGGGGGCTGGGGTGGCGTTGGGTACAGGGAGGTCAGGGAGACATGGGGGGGCAGAGGTAGGAGGTTATCAGGGAATAGGGACCCCAGGGGGACCTACCTTTTGCCCCCTGGCCTGTGGACGGTGTGTGCAAGAGAACATGGTGGGAACAGAACCCTCACTCTCTCGGGGCTGGGTGATGGGGGTGGAGAAGCAGACGCTCCGTTGCAGGGAGCTCTGGAAGGACCCGCGCCCACCAGCCGAGCTTGCCTGAGATTCTATCCTCCACCTGCAGCCCACGGCCCCGGCACAGCGGCTTGGAGCATTAAGGAAATGGCCTTAATGTAATGGCCAAGTGTTGCCTTGTCTGAAGGTGGGGATGGAATAATGGCCCGTGATTAGTGGGTGCAGACAGATGGGGCTATCAGAGAAGCACAGTCCTCCGTGACTGTGCACCAGGGAGGACTGGGGGAACGGAGTGCCCAGCTGGGGCCTGGCGTGTGGTAGGCACCCACAGTAAGCCCAGCACCCCTTCCCTTCCCAGGGAACGTCACATTAAGTAATTGCTTTAGTGGCCACGTTATATATTACTGAGAATGAACCTGGCTCCGACTTATCATTCACTTTTACTGTTTTGCCTAGAGAGGTTTCGCTGGCAGCTCAGAAAGCCAGAAATGAATAAGGAGAGAGGTGACATTAAAGGCAGCTGTTAGCAGAAGTGAAAATTAAACAACTCAGCCAAAATCGAAGCCTGGTTGCGCCTCGCCTGCACGAATGGTGAGATGAATTGCTCCCCTCTGGATCCCCTTCCAAGTGCTGGGAGTCTGCGAGGGATTATCTCTTTTGATTCTAACTCTTTTGATTCAACCCTGTGGCTTAAGGGTTGTAGCTCCATTTTCCAGAGGAGGATACTGAGGCTCTGGGACGTGCAATTACTAGTCCAAGGTCACACAGAGAAGGACCGGTGGGCTGGAATGAGACCCCATCTTGGGGTTGCTCCTTGGCTGGTGGAACATCTCGTCTCAGCAGGTCACATGTAGGGAAGGCCCCATCCCTGAGCAAAGGAGGGAGGTAGGTGCAAAGGAGAGAATGGGGACCACCCTTGCTCCCGTTGGGTGCATGGTGCCAGTTTCAGGTCTAGAACAAAGAGGAATTAAATAGCAAATGGCAGGAGACCCTAGTAACCCCAGTCTAAGCACATAGGGAGCAAAAGTGGCTGACCAGCGATCTCCGATGTAAGAGATCGGGATGACAGTGATGAAGGGCAGCTGGGTCTGTGTGCCCAGAAGCCCAGTGCCCGCCCAAGGCAGCCGATGCACTCTCGCTGTTTTGAGCCACTGCACTGGCCCACTGAGTTCTTACTCTGGCCCTACAAGAAATGGCCCTTTCCAGGTGAGGACTTCAAGGCCCACGGGGCTCAAGGCCCTCAGCCACAGCCACACAGAAAGCGGCAAGGCCGTGCCCTGCTCCAGAGCCGTCCTCATCGTGAGAGATGTGCAGACCATGGAGTATACGTCCTGTGACCACGTCAGGCTGAGCCCTGGAAGGCGAGGGAAAGGCTGACCTCACTCATCAAGGAAGCAGGAACTCATGTTCTATACACACTGAATAGAAGGTGGGGAAGAGCAGAATCCATTTTTTAACAAGTTACCGGAGAAGATGAACAAAAAGGCTTTGTGGCACCCCCAGGGGCAGACGCTCATCTGTTCCCTGAGTCACCTGGGCAGCCTCCATGAATCATTTCCTGGAGTTCTGCAGAGCGGGGTGTTTATCGTAAGACATTTCATTTAAAGACGTGTCATCCTCTGTTGGTTACCACTTGACTCCAGACCTTGCCCCAAAAAGCTTATGGAAAAGACGTGCCAGACATCCAAGTCCTCAAACAGAAGTCCCATTTAGGCCCTCTCCCCATTTCTGAGAGGACGCAGGGGAGGTGTCCAGTGGCCACGGGGGGCTGGGCAGAACAGAGATGCTCTATGAGGTTCATGAAGGGCAGCAGAGAGTCCGGAGGCATCTGCGTAGGAGCAGGGGCGCATGTGGCCCGTCTGCGGTGCTGAACAGACCTCGCTCTTCATCTCAAATAATTAGTCTCTTGCAAGTGCCCCAAGTCAAGCACTCAGGGCATACTCATGCCTAAATATGATCTAATAAGGTAATCCTTTTCATTTGGGTGTCGTATAATCAATAGGGAAACTGCAACATATTTATAACCAATTAGGCTTTCACTGCATCTTCTCCCTCCGTCGTTCATCAACAAACACCCTCTATCAACCCCATCCCCAAATCTGAGTCATTCTCACTCTATCGGCAGAGTCTTCCTGGGTGTAGGGAAGATTCCATAACGTGGCTACGACACTGGGGGGTGGGGAAGCCCACTAAGGATGATTTTAAATGCACACATCACACAGCAAGATGGATTTCAGCATTAGTCGGCAGCGTTATTAAGAGCTGGCAGCCTAGAAGAGACATCCTTGAGAGGGTGTGTTCGTGTACATATTGTGTTATAAAGTAATATAATCAAGCCAAGTAAATGAACTCATTATGATTGGCTTTTTATTCCCTGCTTGTCAGGAGTCATAACTGTATGAAACATTCTCCACCTCGATCAATTGGAAAATCAATACCTTGGTATTTGTGGAGAGCATCTCTGATAGGAAGAAATGAAAGGAAATGTTTGGGAAACATTCAGAAAATTATTTCGCCCACTGACAGCCCAGGCTTTACAGCAGTCACTGAAACAAGCACTTTCTCCTGGAGGTGGGTGTGCTGGCCTGGAGGGTGAATGGTTTTCATCATCCAAACCACACCTGTGTTGAGGCATCAGGGAGAACGAGGATGGGTGCACGTTCCACCCATTTACCTAATGCACAGCCCCGGCGAGACGAGGCTCCCATTTCGGGCAGCGTGGAGTCAGGGGTTGCTTTGCTTGGCAGAGCCGGCTCCCATGTGGGCCCCCGTGGCCTTGGAGATGATCAGGACCCGGAGCCAGAGATGCCACCGGCTTTGGAACCAGCTGCCAGAGCCCTCCCCCACGCCGTCACTGACACCGTCACTCGAGCACATCTTGATGACGGGCAGCAGACCGCTATGCAGTATTTCATCAACTAAGGATTTGACAAGTTTGGCCTTGAGGTGATTTCCCTGCTTGGGCTTCACTTCCTGGATTGTCAATTGCTTTTTTTTTTAATATGGAAAATACCAAACACACAAAGTAGAATGGTACCATTAGTCTCCATGTGCCCCTCACTCTTGTCCCTGCTCACGAGTTATTTGGAAGGAAATGCCAAACATCATGAACATGTCTGTGCCTATCTCTAAAAGATACAGACCCTTCAAGAAACATAAATGATGCCATGATCACACCTAACAGATTAGCATTTCCTCCATGTCAGATAGAGAATCTGCGTCCAGATTTTTCTGATGGGCTCAATTCAAGACCCAAATGAGGTCTACACATGGCTGCTTGGTTGACATATTTTCTGTGTCTTCCTCTGTAGCTACTCTCTGCCTGCAATTTATCGGTTGAAGGAATCTGATCAGATGCTGTAGAGTTTTTCACAGTCTGTGTTTTGCTGATTGCATCCCCATGGTTTCATTTAAAATGGTGATATTCTAGTTCTATCATGTCTTCTTTGTTTATTAACTCAAAGACTTCTGTAAAGAAAAACTTCCCCTCATCAATTATGTAATTTTCCTGATATACAGTTCTTACTTTAAAAATGCAGGATTAATGCTTGCTCTTTTTTTTCTTCATTTACCAGTTTTCAAAATAGTGAGTTGGTTCCCCAGCATCCTCCCAAGACGCCCAGTGAGGCGCAGCGTCCCCATCCATCCTGGCTATCGTGCCATTGGTGTCCAAATGCCCCGTCTTGGCCACACCGCCAAAGCCAGGGTCTCTCTAACAGGCTCTGCCCTGCCTTCCTTTCTGCTTAAATCTCAGGCCCCTGAGAGCCACAGTGCTCACTGCAGATGGTGACCCTGTCTCCTTACCACCTTGTGGGTGACAGATTCTGCCTCCTTGTCCCTCTCGGCAGTCTTTAACAAATTGGGTCTTGTTATTTATCCAATCTGCTAATACATCAAAGGTTGTAATGAATTTCTGGGCTATGGGGGTGCTTTCTAAAAGCAATAAAGCAAAAACAAATTAACAAACCCAGTTCCCCACCCTCCCCAAATCCCAGCAATCTTCCTGCCGCAGGGCCCAGGGCTGCCGTTTCTCCCCCTTGACTTTCACTTGCCGAAGCCGGTGGACGTTTGTCTAGCGTCTTTCATCCTGCGCTTCAGCCATGCTCTGTGGCCACCCCAGCGCCACAGGGCAGAGCGTGGGTTTCCACTCCCTCGTCCATGTCACCTGCTTGATTTATTTGCTGAATCTTCAGCAGAGAAAAAGCAATTGCCAAGGTCTGTCCCAGACACTGTGGTTTTCCTGTCAGCCTCATGGTCTTTCAGTATCTCCTGTGCCTGGGGCTGCCTCCTGGCCACAAGCAACCCACCCGCTCCGACTCTTCGGAGACGCCCAGTTTTGACAAATGCTGACATTGCCGTCGACATGTTGGGTGTCCTTGGGCAGGGGAACTAGGGTTCCTGCGCCTCCGTTTCTCTTTATAGGAGGAGCGCTGCACTGAGGAATTATAGGGCCTCAGAAATAATTTGACCCAACTTCCGGGTGGCCTTGTTCTAGGGAGTAAGTGACTGACGGATACGTCTGAGAACAGAATCAAAAGGGAGGGTTGGCCCAACTCTGTCCCAAATGCAAATGCAAATGAAAAGAGCAGGCAACAGGAAGAGCAATGCTCCCTGCACTCGGCCTTCCAAGCATCCCTCCTCTCGCACACCGCAGTTCTGCCAGGTTAGGTCAGGCTGACCAGGGAGCTGAGGCGCCGAGGAAAGGAGCGCGGGCTGCGGGGTGACCGCTCCCTGGTGACTGAGGGCAAACAGCTCCTGCAGCACAGGCCAAGTCTCCGTGGGAGACTTGGCCTGGGTGGTCTTGCCCTCAATTGTCTCATCGAAGCACAGTGAAGATTCAAAAACCTGACCTGG
The DNA here is from genome assembly GCA_963575035.1 of Avahi laniger. Lineage (NCBI taxonomy): Eukaryota > Metazoa > Chordata > Mammalia > Primates > Indriidae > Avahi > Avahi laniger. The sequence goes on along the minus strand of CAUYSK010122672.1, from coordinate 28,268 downwards.
AGCCGGATTTGAAACCGCTATCTGTTCTTAGGGACCGTTCCCTGCACACATTTTTCTGTTTGTTAGTGGGTTTTCCCAAGAATGTCTCACCCTCTTCAGTAGGTTTTCTCTATCGAATTCCTTTGGTTTCCATTTCTCTTCTTTCCTCTTCTTCTTCCTTCTCCTCTTTTCCCTCTTCCTCTCCTTCTTTTTTCTCCTCCTCCCCCCCCTCTCCTCTCTCTGTCCCTCTCCTTGTCTGCTGTTCCTGAGCCTCCTTTGCCTTCTTCCCTCCCCTCCACGTGTTCCTCGATGTCACTGTGGAGACCAGCTCTCTCCTCTGTTTTCCGTCTCTCGTCCTCTCTCTCCTCCTCCTCTGCCTTCTGTGCACGGCCGCACTCTCACCTGCCACCTTCTCCCCGCCCAGCCCTTCCGCTTGGCTCCTCTCTTCCCTGCCTTACCCAGCCCCCGCCCCCTCCCAGGGTGGAGAAGCGGCCTGGGTTTGCCACCTGCAGGTCACGCTGACCCACTGATCTCCAGGATCAAGGGCCAGCTGGGCGGTTCTCTCCATGAGATACTCTAAATGCCATGAGGCAGAGCTGGGGACGCCCAGACAAGCCAGTGGTCGGGTTTGGGGAAGAAGTTTCCAGCATCCTCTCAACTTTTTAAAAGAAAGTCCTTCCCTTGACCCTGAAATCTTATCCAACATCTTAGTCATTCCACATAATTTGAAAGAAGCATTAACAGAACATAGGCTCAATGATCTTTAGAAAAATAATGAAGACAAAAAGAAAATTGCTCCTTCTTTTACAGATTACCCATGGAGAACCACAAGTACAGAAATACATTCAAATCTCATTAAGTGGTTGTATCTGCCAGACTTGGCCAAGGAGCCGGATGCCAATTTGTTACTCTGCGAGTACTGAGGGTGCCCGAGAGCCTCTTCAGTTCGGGAACTTCAGATTGGGCAGGCAATTGAGAACTTAGGACATGCCAAGTGCCGTTTCGGCCTCCCCACTTGGCCAATCTTCTTTCCGATATTTCTCCATTTCATCTTCTTGTAATCACCGAGACAGTACTTAGCGAAGAAATATGGTTACCAGGTTCCAAGGTCTCCATCTAATTAAAAAAAGCTTGCGTCGGAGAGAATTTTAATTCATAAGCATTATCCTGATGGGGTGAAGGGAGGTAGGACTTTCAATAGATGATTTAAAAGCCAGAGATTTAGTAAGATACTAAATGAAAGGTGGACGGCTGATTTGCAAATAAGATTTCCACATGTTGTCTCAAATAAAAGTCTTCTGAAATTTGGATTTTGGGAGTTGGTGTTTACCCATCCAAATGGAAGCATTCTCTGTGTTCTTCTCAGTTAATCTAGAAGGTATCCATCTTCTTGAAGACAGACTGAATTATATAGGGGAAGATAGAACTATGAATGGTGGAAACAGTCAAAATTTTCATTTCCTTCGTCCAATTCTTGACTTTTCCCTGAATTCTGTCACATGCAAACTCCATTTTTTTAAATTCATTCATTTCTGAATGGACCCAAACTATGTACCCACGCACCGTCCTGAGTATGGGGATATAGCACTGAGAAGATGGCCAAGTCTGTACTGGGCAGAGTATACATTTCACCCAACCAAGGTCTTCCAGGGGTTGGCAGGGTGACAACGGCACCCACCTTAGAACCCAGAGCTCTCTGTCTGTGTCTCTGCTCATGCTTGGAGCTGGGTGGGGAGGCTCCAGGAGGCACCTTCTGGAAACCACATGCTCGCCGTACATCCCCCACTGAGGAAAGGGTACCAGGGAGGCTCCCTGGTGATGTGAGAGGATGGCCTCACTGGCCCCAGGGAGCTCACTCCGCATAGTGACCCCCCTCGGTGTGAACACTGTGTGGGGATCGTGTCTGGGTGCCAAGACTATGAGGCAGGGCAGCCATCACCAAGAGCCATGGGGAGCCTTCCTGTGTCTTCACAGTTGCGTTCCTGCTGCTTCTGTGGCCTCCCTGCAGTGGCAGGAGCTTGTAGCTGGGCACAGAGCGTCAGCGAAGACGCAGGCAGGGGATGACCTGGACATCAGCTGAGAGCCGAGGCCAGAAGACTCAGCCCTGATCCCAACTTGATTTTCTGTTGCTAAGAACTGAGGTGCGGGCCCTGGGTGCTCTTATGGGTGGGCGGTCTTCGCTCACTTTTAACACTGCGGGCCCAAGAACTGCTTCCTTTGGAGAAGAAATTACTATGCTTTTCTTTCTTTAATTTCTAAAATATTATAAAATCGAGGTATAATTTATACTTAGTGAAATGTTCACATCTTAAACATAATATTCAATCAGTGTGGTGGAGGCTTGCCAAGGCACGGAACATTTCCATCATCCCAGAAATTTCTCTCACTCCCCAGGGAACCCCTGATCTAATTTCTATCAGCATAGGTTGCTTTTACCTATTCTAGAACTTCATCTAAACTGAATCACATGGCATGTACTTTTTTGTGTCTTCCATTGCTCACCAAAATATTTTTGCAATCCACCCATTTTGTAGTGGGTTTCTGTGGATCGCTTCTGAGTAATGTTCCATTGCACAAATATGCCACGTTCTGATTATCCATTCATGAGTTGATGGATATCCATGCTTTTCCTAGTTTTGAGCTAATGTGCATAAAGCTTCCACAGATATTTTGCACAGGATTTTTGTGGACATATGCTCTTGTTTCTCTACATAAAAACCGAGAAATGGAATTGCTGTGTCATGGGGTGAATGCACATTTAGCATTTTAAGAAGCTGCAGCTAATTTTCCAAAGTAAGTGTGCATCTTGCATGATGTTCTGAACGCCTGCGCTAGGCATGGCCTAATCTCCTGGTCACTTGCGTATGTTGACTGAGTCCCTTCCGTGTGCTAGCCACTCACTCATTCACTCAAAAAGATTCACTGAGCACCTGTTAGGTGCCAGGCAGGATTCAAGGCACTGGGAATTCAACAAAGATCCCTCTTCTTATCCCAGCAGGCTGATTTTTGTTATTGTTTTAGAAAAGCAAAGAACATGGAATATCCAAAACTATTTTTAAAAAGAATAGAGGATTAATGTCACCTGATCTTAAGATTTGCTTTCAAGGTCAACAATCAAGATTGTGTGCAGGGTTGGAAGAAGAGTAGACGCCTAGATCAGGGGAGCAGAGAGTGCAGAAAGGATGGGCTTTTCGACACATGCTGCTGCAATGCTCGCACGTCCATATCTACCCGCCAAAATCTCAAACCCAAAACACCTGGATCAGACCTCATGCAAAATTAACTTGAAATGGATTATAGACCTGAATGGAAAACCCCAAACTATAAAACTTCTAAAAACAAGTAGGAAAAACCCTTTGTGACTTTGGGTTGGGAAAAGATTTCTTAAATAGGACACAAAAAACACAAGCCATAATAGGAAAAAGTTGAGCCACTGAACTTCATTTAAAAAAAAAGACAACTATGTCCTTCAAAAGACATTAAGATGGTGAAAAGATAAGCCACAGATTGGGAGAAAATATCTGCAAAATCCATGTCTGCTAAAGGACTTGTAACCAGAATACATAAAACTGTTTATAGTACAATAAAAGAAAACAACCCATTGTTCAAAATGGGCAAAAGATTTAAACAAGACATTAATCAAAAAAGATAAGATAATAAGCACATTTTGGAAAGATGCTCAACATCATTAGTCATTAAGGAAATGCAAATTAAAAATTAAAATGAGATACAACTACACACTTATTAGAATGGCTAAGATTAAAACAAAACAAGATAAAACAAAACAAGAAAAACCCCTGATACTACCACGAGCTGGAAAGAACACAGAACCACGGGAATTCTCTTCCATCGCTGGTGGGAACGCGCAGTCATAGAGCCACTTTGGAAAACACTTGCCGCTTTCCTCTAAAGCTGAGCACTTGTCATGTGACCCAGCCGTTCCACTCCTACCTATTTACCCCGGTGAAATGGAAACTTAGTTCCAGACAAAAACCTGTTCGTGAATGTTCATCATGATTCCCAGAAACTGGAGACATTAACTGATGAATGCACAGACTGTGGTGCGTCCATGCGAGGAATATCACTCGGCGACGCAAAGCGAGGCATGACCAACGTGTGCCACAGCACGGGGGCCTCTATGCCAGACACAAAAGGGGCCTCACCGTATGATGCCGTTTCTGTGACATGCAAGACTAGGCACAGAAAACAGCGCAGTGCTTGCTGCGAGGTCCAAGGGAAGTGGCTACAAGGCGCCCAGGAAACCCGGGACTGATGCCGGCCTTCTGTCTTGACTGTGACGGTGGTTACAGGGCTGTATGCATTTGTCAAAACTCAAAGAAGTACATATTTTAAAACGGGGATTTTATAGCTGCAAGCTATCCCTCCAGAAAGCTGACTTTACAGAACACCTCGAGGGGCTATTGCACGGTGGCTGCGTCAGGAGCCTCTGAGGGTTTCTCGCTCCCTGCATGTCTCTCACCTCTTGGGTTTTATATGTTTCCTTCTATGTTAAGATGACCCGTGGGAGCTGTATTTGTGTCCCCCCACCAATTGACATCATCTGTGCTTTTCACTTATTCTTCAGTCCTCCAGGTCCTATTTGAGCATGGTCAAAGTTGCTGGGTTTTAGCATCATTTCTGGTTTGTGCTTTGGGTTGGTTTTTCTTGCAGGAATGGCATGGATCACCATCCTTGGGGCTGGGTACCTGGTGGTCTTTGGACGCTTCATCCTGCATGGAAGCCACCTTCTCCTGGAGCCTGGAAGTTCGTTCTCCTGGCTGCTGGGCTGCCTGGTTGCCTACTAGGTATTGCTAGCTGCTGTGAGGACTCTCCTCGTGGGATAAGAGAGTCCCTCTCTCAAGGCTGCTCTTTGTTTTCCTAGCCTGACTGTCTTAATACCCTAAAAAAAAGTACTGCCAAAACCAACAGTCATCTTGAAAGACCTTTTACAAAGATGTGTTTACCAAAGGTGGGAAAATGGAAGATAATCCTCACATGTCATGCATGATGCAGCCTGTGCTTTTTAGAGTAGCTTTTGATGTCGAAGAGCTCTGAAGTCAAAGCAAATCCAGAGGTAAAAAGGAGGAAGCCCAATAGAATGAATGCTTTATGAACTAGCTAGGAACCTCGGGACCATGCCACAGTGAACCTAGTGTTGGTTCATTGTAATAGAATGTGCCCCATTAGCCAGTGCATTTCCAAGAGCAGTCGAATTGGAGTATCACAGAGCAAAGTGGATTAACTCAGTATTTTGAAGGTTGGAGAATTCATGAGTCTGAAAACTGAAAGAGTCCTCAAGAGATTATTTGGTTCATCCCCTGCTGTTGCCATGCTGGGCTGGTGGGACTCCAGGATTTCCATGTGACGGATGAGGACAGAGAAGCGAGAGCCCAGTCCAGTACTGTCAGCTGGTCCAGGAGCCAGGGGACATGCCTGTAGGCTCCACTGCCGGTTCTCTCGTCTGGTCTGCTGTGGCCTCCCAAGTGAACTTCCAGCCCAGCTGCCCAGTAAACTCCGCTTGGCATAGCGCAGTCGTGTCTGGGAGGTTCCGAAGCCTCCGATCATCATTCAGTGTACTGATCCTCGCTGGCCTGACACTGCTGACTGATTGCCTGTCAGATAAGCTAGATTTCACTGTGACGGTGACACGCATACTGCCACTCTTTCTTACTGCATATGCACGGGCAGTGAGATCAGCGCCCTTCGCTGTAATACCTACTGGAACTGCATCCTCCTGGTGGCCGGGAGGTCTTCCTTCGTAAAAACACACACTGTGGGAGGGAAGGACTCTTCAGATATGACGCAGTGACATTGCAGATGAGAACTCTGAGAATGAGGCACAAGCCATGGCCTGCTCTTGGCCACACGGTGGTTCGTGGCCACTCAGTTTCTTATGCTCAGTCCTTATCAACATAGGAGACTCTTCCACAGCCTCTTGGTTAACCACCCCCCCCCCGTATGTCTCTGGGAGGAGAATAATGGAATCTCTTTGGCTGCACAGCCAGATACTACTCTTCTGGTTGGTGGAGGTGACCGCCGAGGAGACAACACTGGTTAGTGAGGGCAGGCTGGGCACGGCGTGTCTTCTCCACACCTCTCCTCCACATAGGTCGCTGCGTGTGTACCGAGAGATGTTGCTGACACCCACTGCTGCCTCATCCGCAGTCTGGGTCTGTTCTCTGCACTCCAGGCACCAGAGAGCTAAGTACCCAGAATGTTCCACAGCACAGCACAGGAACGACCCGGGGACAGTTGGCTTGGGGCTCACACGTTGTATAAGAAAAAAGTTCAAACACACAGAAAAGTTGACGAAATAGTGTAGAGATCACCCATACTCCTACCCCTCGTTTAACAGCTATTTATCTTCCATCTCTGCTTTATCGAGATTTCTGTGTGTGTGCGCTTGTGTGTGTTCCATGGTGAGCGAGTCTATGCAAACCTAGCCCCAAAGTCCAAGAAAGTCAAGAGGCTGAAGAAAGAGCCTGACAAATTTAGTTTCTCAGAAAGAAACATTTAATAGGAATTTACAAACAGAAGCCATGACCTGCGGACCCCTGCCCTGCTACCCCCAGACTGGGGTTTCTATGCCTTAGGGAAGGAATGTGGAGGACGATTGATGTCGACCCCTCAGGGAAAGACAAAAAGGCTACGGGAATCTGCCTAAGGGCAGGATTTACAAAACAGTAGATAAAGTAGAATCTTAGCTGTGTCCCCGCATAACAGGAGTTAATCAGAAGCCAACATGGCAGATCAGCATCCAAGGTGGAGTTGCATCCACACACGCGCACGTGTGGAGGTATTTTTGTGAAATCTCTGAAAACAAAGACAGACATCAAGACAGTCTACATAACCACAAGATTATCAGTACCCACTAAGAAACCTACTTGAATTCCCTAATATCACCTAATACTCAGTCTACATGCCAGTGTCGTTGTTTTGAAATGGTTGATTGCAGCTATTATTATTATTTTTAGAATCAGAATCCAATCAAAGTTCACCAGCTGCATTTGATTGTTTTGCCAGACTCCTCTTTGAAGGGCCATTGAGAAAAGCCCCCCGTAGAAACTGGAGTCATCTGTTCGCTCAGTGAAAAACCCAGGGCCCAAACCAGAAGGAAAGGAGGGGTTGTAGCCCCAAAGTCTCTGCCTGGAGACCAAATGTCAAGTCAAGGGTGGCAGTACCCATGGGTCAGTGGCCGCTGGGCTTCGGGGATAGTTCCACTCCGTGCCAAGGGCGCTTCCGTGGGGTTTGCGAACCGCCCCCCGCCACGCTGTTAATTGCTGGGATTCTGGCCTGTTTAGAGAGGGAGGAGCCCTGGGTTCTGCCCGACTGGAGCTATAACTGGCTTCCTTTATGAATGAAGAAAAAGGGGAAATGTATTTATTTTCACTCTTGTCTCTGAGTGACATCTTGGGTTAGGCTCTTTCTCTCTCTCTCCCATAGTTTGTCAAGAAAATATGTGAGGACACATCTCTCATCTTTCACAGACAAGTCCAGAGCCCCAGGGCTTGGTGCTGTGGCCACAGGGAGTCGGTTTCTGTACATCACTGCGAGCTGCTGAGCTGGAAGAGCCTCGAGCTCCACTCTGTCAATCAGCCTGTTGTTTACCCCAAAGGGAAGGCATGAGTCATCGCTGGGAAGCAGAGAAGCGGGAGGCTGGCTCGGCTAAGGCTCGCTGTGGGGGCGGGGTGCTGCTGCAGCCAGGAGAGCAGAGAGAACTGGGTACAGGTCCCTAACCCAGAGCCCATCTCCTGGTTCCGCTAGAAAAGCAGCCATTCTGCAGGCGGGGGAGAGGGAAGAGGAGCAAAGGACAGAGAAGTGCAAAGGGAGCAGAGCCAGGCTTGCCCACACTCCAGAGAGGGGACCCCACGCCGGGCACTGGCCCGAGATTCCTGCTTCTTCTATCTTCCATGCCGCTCTCCCTGAGGACGAACCCTGAGAACCCCCCGGAAAAAGGAAGCAGGACTCCTTCAGGATGTCTTGTGTTTCTCCTTCTGCTAATCCAGAGAGAGATCTTTCTGAGCCTTTATGTGGGCACCAACCTGGAGGCCGCCAAAGCCTTAGCGTACAGGTGCCAGGAGACGTAGGGGCAAAGGCATCAGAGTTCAGGGGCTCGACTGGACATGAAGGAACCTTTAGTCAAAGGATCATAACACTTTAGAGATCACAGAAACCTCAGGCCACCTGATCTCACTCCTCCCCTGAACAGAGGAAGAGCTGAGGCTCAAAGTGGGTCCCCTGCCTGGGGCTGCTGGGCTGGCTTGAAGCACATCGGGACCAACTCCAGCCCCTCTTCCCAGGGCCTTCCCACCCCACACTGCTTCCTCCCAAGTTTGGGACTCAATTCTGCTCTTCTCTTTGCGGCCTCTAGTTGTGTAGGGCCACGAGACTTTGGCAGATACTGACTTGCAAACACAGAGGCAGGGCACAGGCACAGAACCCTCAGTAAGCGGTATTAACCCTGTGGCAGTGAGGGAGCCAGCACAGTCAAAGGCGAGGTTGGCCAAGGTCCCTGCAGAATCTGCAGGCTGACCCCTGCCCTCACACCAGCCTCGGGCTTCTGTCCTTGTTTGAATGTCTGCTTGACCAGCTGGTCTGACAACCCCTTCTAGTGACAAATTTCTCATCTGATACTAAACTGATCATCCAACCGCCCTGAGCTCTTCTCTTTAATTCATGGGAGCAACTCCCTGGAGTTGGACTTCATGCTGCACTTTAACACGGTGCCAAAGGGAAGGGACAGATTCGATTTCAAGGGAATTACACCATTCATTTCGGTGGTGCAGACCAATAGTCCAGAATTCAGATATGCCACTGATCAAATTGTGTCCCCTCAAACTCAACAGCTTCTCACCCTGAGACCCTGCCCAAACACACCCAGGCTCCAGGCTGGTTGTGAGTCTCCATCAGCACGCTGAGTTCCAGGGCCTGCTGAGTGTGTTCTGTCCACAATCCATTGAGCCAAACTTCGTTTTTATGCTTGGAGTTCATGCTTGTTGGGGAGAAAAGAAGAAGAGGATACCTTGTGAGCAGCCAGCTAGAGCTGTGTCGCTACAGAAATGACTGATACAATTCATTTTGGTGCAAAAACTAATAGTGACTTTTTACCAACAGAGTCCACAAAAATGCTACCTAGGTTAGGCTAACATTATTTTTTAAATTTTTAAGTATTCTGGCTACATAATAGTTGTATATCTTTATAGGCACATGAGATATTTGGATACAGGCATATGATGTGAATTTATCAAATCAGGGTAAGTGGGGTATCCGTCACCTCAGGCATTTATCATTTCTTTGTGTTAGGAACATTCCAATTCCCCTCTTTTAGTTATTTTAAGGTATACCCTCACTTACTGTTGCTTATAGTCACTTTGTTGTGTCTCAGATATTGTTCATTCTGTCCAACTAACCGCATTTTTGTACCCACTAACCATTCCCACCTTACCCCCCCACCCCTCGCTACCCTTCCCAGCCTCCGGTAACCGTCATTCTACTCTCGGTCTCCATGAGACCAACCGTTTTGAATATTTAGCTCCCACATATGGGTGAGAACATGCGAGATTTGTCTTTCTGTGCTTGGCCTATTTCACTTAACTTAATGTTCTCCAATTCCATCCATGTTGCTGCCAATGGCAGGGTTTCGTTCTTTTTTGTGACTATGTAATATTCCATTGTGTATGTGCACCACAATTTCTTCCTCTAGTCATAAGATGATTTGTTTGTTTGTTTGTTTCTGCACACACAGGGGTGCTGAGTTGCTGCAGCTGACCCGCAGTAAGGCGTTGGAGCACCACGAAGAAAATGAGAAAAAGTCCCAGTTGAGCACCATGAAACAGTTAAGTTGGCTTTTCTTTGTTTTTTTTAATCCCTTCCAAAGGATCTGCCACCTTTTTGTTGCTTGTTTCTTTCTTTGATACAGTCTTTCCCCTTTTTCTTTCTTTCTCTTACTTTTAAATTTCACCGAGAAGAAGAGCCTGCAGTAAGATTGGAATGTTCCAGTGTCGGGAGTGTGGTGCACTAATGAGCTACAAACGTGCATCGGGGCAGTGGGTGGAAGTGGCAGAAACTACAGCTGGTTCTTCCATCCCAGGGACAAAAGGCAGGCTCTTAGCGTGATGAGAACAGGGGTTTCTCCGGGCTGGACCGTCACCTAATGTAATTCCTACATTACTTGACAGCTCTTGACAGCTCAGAGGCTCAGCTTCGGCCAAGCCCTCTGCCCCCCAGGCAAGCCACACGCCTTCCTGGGTCTGAGCCTGTCCCCTGCTAAGAGGGGCTACCCGGTACTCCGTTAGTCACGACACTGCTCCGCCCTTGGACGTGCTGTGGTGCAGGCCCCCAGGTGCTTCCCAGGAAGGTTTCAGGGGATACACTGGGAAATGTATTTTTTACTTAATAGCTATGTTTTCATTTTAATGCATTTTAGGGAAAAATATCTAGACCATCCAGTGTGTGATTTCAAGGATGCGATTGTATAGGATGAAACTAAGTATAAAAGTAAATTGACTTAAAGTCAACTTTGGAAATTAAATAGTATTGGAGAAATCATGGTATGCAGATGACTGAAATGGATGAAGTGCTATTTTGTGGTCTGTTCAAGTCTGAATTCCCAAACTGCCCCAGCCCACCAAGACCTCCCCAGCCCAGGTCTTCATCTCAGTATGGTCCCCTGAGTTAGCAAACCCCATTGTAATGCATGTCTCATCTTCTGGACCAGAGAGGGAGCAGCCCTCCCCGAGGGCTCTCACCACAGCCCTTTAGCAGCACCTAGAACAGGATCTCATTACATGGTGAAGGAGATGTTGGCTGTTGGGGACGGGGTGTTGATGAGGCCCCTCTAACGAAGGGACACTGGGGGCCTATCTTTCGGCATCTCTTTCTCAACCTCGGTTTTAGGGAAAAAAGTAAGCCCGGAAACCAACAGAATGGCAAAGGCGTTTTGACTTGGGGAAAAGAAAATGGCTTTCTCTATTTGTCTTCAATTGCTGGGATGGAGGAAATCAAAGCAAAGCAAAAGAAAATTGCTGCTCTGCAGAGAGCCTGCAGGAGTCCCGATGATTTGGCCGTTAGCAGGAGCTGCCTGCCCAGAGAGGCGGCTGCAAGAAGGACCTTCATAAAAGGTGAGATGCTGTTACCATGGGATCAGGCAGGTGACCTGCTCTCAGTGGTCTTGAAACAGGGACACTAAACTGATCCCTCTGCCACCCCAGGAGCCACCAAGAAAATGGATTTCTCCCTTCAGAACTGTGGTATAATGGAAGTACCTCTTTTGTCTGACGCATTTAAAGAGTTTAGATTTGAAATCGAGCTTTTAGTTGAAATTCTGAATCTAAACCAAAGTTGCAAGAAGGACCCTCCCTCCATTTGCAAAATAAAAGCACCCCTGGTCAAGAAGTGTTGTTTTTGTTTGGATCCTGGTTCTCTGCAAATGGTTACATTATTTATTTTAAATGCCATTTCTGCCTTTCAGTTTTGAGATTTTTCAGAAAACATGACTTCCCCAGAGGGCCAGGTGGCTAAAGGAGAAAGACGTTTCATTTCTTCTTGGTCACGAAATAAATGTGATATCTTTCTAAAGTTGTTACTTTTAAATTGGACTGGGTTTTCTCTTTCCTTCAGTTGAACAAGTTGAAGAAAACAATGTCATCACTTGGCTATCAACCACCGAGATGGTTCTGTTTTATCTGGCAATTTATATGCAGGGTGTGATATATAGTTTAACCTTCCTAATTGGGGACCACACTGTCTGAATTAGCTACAAGACTGAATTATGGTGCTTTTAAGAAAAGATATTCCATTTTAGCACTTCCAAGTTCATGAGACCATTAGAAACGGTCTCCCAAAGAATTGCTCAGTGAAGTCTCTCTGGGGAATCTTTTTGAAAAAGAAAAAAGAAGAGCTTGCTCGCCTGAACACACTTGAAAACAGCATATTATTTTAGGTTGTTTATGCATTTCCTCTTCAAATTTTATTTGCACTAATGAATTTGTCCGAATGAATTACTTTGTAAGATTGGAGGGCAGAAGTTGAGGAAGACTCAGGAATTGGTTCTGATTTCCTCAGCAGCTCAGTAAATTTTAGCCCAGCTCTTTGTGGATGGCCACAACCTGGTCCAAGGCAGAGATGGCTGAGAGATTTGGAGTTTCATCTCTGTCCAGATATCTCAAAAAATACAGACAGAAAATTAAGACGAGAGAAAATGGTGGTGGCTTTGGGTGACATATCCTTCCAGTAAGTGGGTTTGGGGGTGTCTTAACTCAGCCGCCAGGAGCACGGCCCTTCAGAAATTCAGGTGTGAGGGGCCAGTGGAGCCAGGCGCTCTTCTCAGTTCAAGGGTTTCCTGAAATCAGCCCATTCTCTAAGAAACGCCACCATCTTACACAATAAGGACCATGGCAAGGAAGCAGGCAGCAGCTCACACTTGCCACAAAGGTCCATCAGGCCTATCAGAAACAAAGAGCTGAGCTCACATCCGTTGTGTGGGTGCAGTAGCGGGGTTCCCTCCATCACAGGGGCAGCCCACCATCAGTACCACTGATGACACCTGTACAATGACTCTGAGCACCTGCAGCCGAGAAGGACCGGGGTGGGAGATCCGTGGCTAACGAGGTGGATGGTAGTCAGGGGGAACAGAAATCCACAGGAACCTACTGCGAAATAGCAATATTAATACATCATTTACATCTCGTTAGGGAGAAAGGTAAACCTGTCTTGACAGTGATTGCTTCTGTTGTCAAATGTGCTGGAAGGAAGGAAACCTGATGCGTAAAGTAATGTGCCCACCAGGTGATGGAGACGTCACCTGTCTTAGGCGAGGCTTGCGCTGCGGCGAGGTCCACGGGGAGGGGGTGAGGGGCTGTGCCTTCCAGTCCCTCTCTGCGGATGTGTTTTCAAGTGATCCCGGATGGCTGTTACAACCTCTTTGGAACCAACAGCAGGAAGAAAAGTCAAAGAAGAAAGTGAGGCAGGAATGAAAGACCAGCAACCAAAGTCCCAAACAGCTTCCCAGGTAATTTTTCTTTGATTAGGACTCAAGAGCTAGCCTACGTGCAAAAGGTGCCCACTGTGGTTTGATGGCATTGGGAGGCCTCCGGCCTGAGATTTCCACGCCAACAGAAGGATGAGCTGAGTGCCCATGGGCGCAGTCGGGTCGGGCGCAGTCGGTCAGGGCCTGCTTTGCAGAACAAGGGCCTAGAGCAGGGTTTTAGCCCAGCTGTGCCTGGGAACTGTCTGATGATAAATAGTGAATAACTGTTGCCTAGGAGGGGCACCATCAGGGGTGCCTGATATTTGTTTATTTGTGATCCAAGGTCCATTGAGATATGCCCTCCCTGCGAAGGAGGTGCTCCCCTCTGAGTATTCCGGAGACCAGTGGAGTCACAAGGAAGCAGATCAACTAGTCTTGGCATAAATTACTCCCATTGTCACAGACACATACCAAACAAGTGAGAAACAGGGGTGCTTATCTGCAGATGCTAATCGATCTCTTTGGGGTATTGCAGGCGAAGGATAAATTATTTGAGGTGGCATTTTAGTCTACACTATGCATGTGTGTGTGTGTATTGCATTCTTATTATTTAGGGCTTTTCCTTAAGTGTGCGTTTTAGTTGAAAGTAATTACTCAGAAAAATATGGAAGGAAGAGAAAAGAATCCCGTATATTATTACTCTTTGCTCCTGTCTTAAGGGATCCATTCTTAAAAAAAAAAAAAATTTTTTTTTAATTTTTGGCAAAGCCAGAACTACTTAAAGCAGACAGGAGGAAAGCTGTCACTCAGCTTTAGCCTTTTATACCAAAACAGCCCTGGCTTTTCCGGGAACAAGGAGAGATCACCCAGCGAAATTCCGTTTGGGGTTGACTTTGATGTTCTGATGTCTAGATGCAACTTTAAACATCTTTTAAATTCACAAACCACTCCTAAGAGCCTTTTCTCTTCTAAAAGGAAATTACTTGGAACAAATATGACATCGATTTTCCATCTTCCTTGATTAGTCTCATTTGGTCTGATTTTTATTATTTAAGGCTTACCGACAACGAGAATATACAGTTAGCAATGGTTCTAATTAGATTTTGTGACCTTTAAGAAAGAAGAGGAGGCTCTGGGCCCGACAATGTCTGAAACTGCCAAAGAACAGGGCCGGGATTTATGAGTCTCTCCCTACAGCTCGCATGTGATGCTTGGACAAATAGCCCCGCATCTGCCCTCGAGGAGGGGGCGGGCTGGAGAGGTCTGTGCAGGAAGAGGGGAGCAGTGGTGCCACTGCAGAGGGACTGGCCACGGACAGGGGGTTTGTGTGGTCACTTTGATCAACAGATGGTCAAATAAGGAACACGGATGTCAAACAGTTCTGGCTTTTGATTGGTCCACTCACAACGAGTGTTCAGCGCAGGAAAGATGAGGTCATGCGGCAGATTGGCAGTGCCGGGAGGCTGTGATAGGTTCCCACGAAGGGGGTGCATTGCAGAGGTGATCCACGTGGCTTGGACAATGGGATATTTGCTGAAGGGCAGCTGGTTCATCTGAGATATTGGAGGGAATATGCATTTCTCCGGGCCTGTTTTCCATAAGGGCTTGAGCTTTGGCACACGTTGACCGACCCAGAGAGAGAGAAATATGTGGTCTGTGGAGTGTCCAATCTTCCCTCAGTGAGGCATTCACTGGAGTCAAGGCCTGGACCCTGGCAAGCGTAAACAGGAGCCAGAGTAAACTCGAAAGGCTCCCTCTCTAGGTGGACCTGCTTCTCCTGGGGTCTGCAGTGAAGGTCAGGTGATTCGACACTGATGCCAGGAGTATGCCCAAGACTCCCTGAAAAGTGTCTCCAATGTCATGTTTATGGATCATAATTTCCATGGCCCCATCGACATACTCGCCTTAGACACACAGACCCCTACTGGGATGTAATGAACACTTACGGAAACGTAAATTGAGAACAGACGGGAATTCCCAGTGGACACCTGCGTTATTTTCCGGCGGTGTGACTCAGGAGGAGCAAGGCTGGCACCCCAGGGGGCTGAAGTTGAGACCAAAGAGGAGCTGTCAGAACAAACCTGGTACGAAACGTATCCGAAACAGAAAAAAACCTGCAAAAGAAAAAAATTGTTACTGAAAATGCAGACATTCTGACAAGATCACTCAGGGATGAAAATGAGTAGATGTAGTTCAGAAATGTAAAAACAAAATAAGACTGAACTCTAAATAAGAAATTGCTGGACTTTCCAGTGGCACTTAGCTAAACTCTCTGCTGCATTAACGATGCAAAGTAGGAAAGAAACGTCTCTGTGTGGGACCCGGTGGCCCCAGTCCTTCTTCCTGGGAGGAGAAGTCTGTTTCTGGGAGGACGTAGGGTTTAGGGACTAGCGTAGACCCTGAGCCTCCCAAAATGCTTTCCACACTTGGAAGTTCAAAAGAGAGAACACGGACTGTGCTGTGTCCTTGGGCTTGGGGAAGACGGGCGCGTGTTTGTGGCGGGATGATGGTAACCGGCCCGCGGTTGTGCTTACCCAGGGCTCACTGCGTGCCAGGGACAGATCTGACAACCCACGCACCTGTTCCCAGTTAAAGATGAGGTAGAGAGGTAACTCGCTGGAGTTCCAATGTGATGAGAACTGTCCCCTGGGATCCACAAGCTCACCTCTAGCTCTGCCCTCCTGTTTGTGGAGCAGTTCTTCCAGAGGCCTCCCATCCACAATCTCAAATGGCCCTTCCTTCTGAGTCAATTTGTCCAGGACCAGCTCCTACTTCCACCCCCTCTAGCCTGTGTGATCTTGGGCCAGTTAATTAGCCTCTCTGGACCTCAGTTTCTCTGTCTGTGAAGAAAGGCTAATGAGAGACGTGAGAGGATTGCTGTAATATAAAACACCTGGTGCACAGTGCATAGTAAGTGCTCAATAAACGTTAGCGCTTTAGAATGCAAACCTTAGCACCGTCACCTGCTTTGGAGGGGTTGTGGAGGCTGGTCTCTCCCCTGACCACGCCCCCTTTCCCACCTGCTAAATCTGTGGTTGGCGCTTTGGAAGGGAACTGCTTGAATCTGGGGAAATCCTTCCTCACAGAGGCTCCGCCGCAGCACTGCGATACTTGTTTGCTGGGCTGGATTGACTTTATTTTACGTGGCTCTATGTGGCAAGTTAACAAAAGAAACCGAGCGCTGGTGCTGGGGGTGTCCCACCAGCTCTTTCCCACCGACCGCTGCGGGGCCTCTCGTTTTCCCCACAGGAAGCACAGCCCAGAGGCTCTGGCCGTGGCCCCTTCCTCTCGGGTTTCTGGGAAGGTGATCCTGGACAGGGTCGCCGGGGCCCTGGCTGCACCAGGAGCAGAGAGCCCCAGGGTCACGGCGGCCTGCGGGTGGGGCGACGTGTGTGGTGGCAAGCTGTCAGGAAGGCAAGCCTGGCAACGGCGAGAGGGCTTTCTCTTATGGTATCAATTTCTTTTAATTATTCCATTCCGACAACTTTGAAAGTCACTCGGTAAGCTGACAGATGATTTATGCCTTGCATTAGCTCCTGGCAACGGCTGCTGAAGGCCTCAGCTTCTCCCGCACCCTCCCTCCTCGCCGCACGCCCCGGCGGCGCGTTCCCTCTGGAGGCTGCAGGGAGCCACGGGAGCCACCGTGGTCGGCCGCCTGTGTCCAGAACTCCCGGGGAAGTCGCTGGGGCACGAGCAGGAGAACCCCTTGGAGATCCTAGCTCGCATCTCTTCTTCTTCTTCTTTTTTTGCTTAATATAATGAAGATTTGAAATTTCTCTGCAGGGGAAAAAGGCCACCTCTGAGACATTGCCATTCCCCCTCAAGCAGCCCCAACTAGCAGGGAAGACAGACGGGAGCAGCAACCAGGTGGCAAAGGGTTACCTGGGTCTTGACAGCCATCTAGGAAGAAACCCAACTGCCTGGCGAAATGGAAGGAGAAACGGCTGTCGAAGGTCAACGCGGCAACACAGGAGGCTTCGGCTTGGATCCCCTCAAGGAGCCGATGGTGGCCTGAGGCTCCTGCCCCGTGAGGACCCTCGGGAAAAGGGCACCCCATGAAAACTCAGTGTCTCTGAAGGTCAAGACTGTGTCTTGCAGGCCAAGCACATTTAAAGAGTTGTAAAAGGGCCCATTTTTGCTAATGCCACGAAATTATACTCTGAGCCGAATAACTGGCCCACGGCAGGCACAGGAGTAATTTTCCTCGAGTGCAAAATCCGGCTTTCAGAGACGTCGGAGGCGGCCCAGGTTGAAGTTGACAGGGCCGCTTTTTTTGTGCAATTTAAGTGATCCAACGAGAGCTGTGACTTTGTAAATGCATCCCTCTAAAAAAGTCCTCTGGGAGGGATAATGATGCCACAGCCCTCACAAGAACACCTGAGGGGGGTAGGGAGGGCAGGAGAGACACTTGGCCAGAAATTTTAACAAAGCTTGAGCTGGAACCATCCACCTACGCGGTTTGTGCCTTCCAGCCAGACCGTGCTGGTCACCAAGAGACAGAAACAAGACAGGCGGAGCCCTGCCGGCTGGGGCCCTGGGGCGAGGAGGGGTCGGAGGGAGGAGCGGTCATCCCAACAGGGTGGTCACAGTAATGTGTCTCAAGCACTTACCATATTGCTGGGCACGTTTCTGACTGGTTTTGCATGGATTAACTCCTTTAACCGTCTCAATAACCCTGTGAGGAAGGTGGTAATGTCATCCCCACTCAACACAAGAGGAAACTGAGGCCAGACAGCTTGTGCGGTTTGCCCAAGATCACTGCGCCGCTGTATGCGCCACATGGGCACCCCTGTGGGTGTGGATGCCCACGAGCTGTGGACCCAGCCCCAAGCCACCTCTCCACCCGGAGCGGTCCACGGGAGGGTAGGGCCATGCCCACCCACCCACTGGTGCCTGCAGACCTGGAGTCTCAGACACGTGTTTCGTGGGACCTGGGTGAGGCCCTCTGCACTGCCCCCGAGCTGTCCATCCAGACTGAAGCTCTGAAACAGCTCCAGGGCTTCTCTCCCCCCCCAGCCATGGAGGAACACACTGCCGCCTCCGCCTCCCCAAACCCACCACCCTGGCCCTTTCTAGTCTCCCAGGAGTAGTGAACCCTCGTCTAGCAGCATCATCCTCCTCTCCTGGCCTCAGGCTTCCCTCATTCCACTCCCCGTCCTGCGTGGTCCCCCTTCTGTGTCATTCCTGTCTTCTGGTCCCCTCCCTCCAGCCACCCTCGGGCTGGGGTCTTCCTGGGCCCTTCTCCCCATGTGTCACCAAACTGTGTCAGAGGGGGAAAGGGCACTTTAAGCCTCATGCTGTTTCCCCACCGGGCGTTCCTTATCTGTCCCGGCGAGGATTGTTTCTAGGGCCACACCGGCCAAAAAGGGGTGGGCGAGCTACAGCCCCTCTGCAGGCCACCTCCCCTCTGGCTTCTCCCCGCTGCTCCTGCCTCCTTCCTGGGTCCCTGCGCTGCTCTGGTCTGACACCACTTCTCTCGGCGTGTGTCCTGAGCTTCAGGCCAGGGTTTCTACCTGCTTAGGAGCCACCTCTCATTTTGCAGAACCCAAGCTCATTACTTCCTGTCCCTCTTAAACTGGCTTCCTCGGTGCTCTCTGGCCTTTGCTGGTCAAAGTCCTCACTGAAGATCTTACGGAAAGTCTTCACCAGCCACTCTGCTCCTAGTGTGGAATCCCCAAAGCTGTGACCCTCCCTCCCTGTCTCCCATCACGTCCAGTAGGGCACTGCATCCTGGGGACTCTATTTTGGAAATGTCTCTGGATTCCTGTACACACTGCCCTGGGTCGGACCTTTGTCATTTCTCATCTGATCTATCAGCAAACCCTCCCGGCCTCCAGGCTCTCCTCACTCTAATGCATTCTTCACGTTGACCTCAACTCATCCCACATCTGCCCTTGCCACCCCTTTCTAAGCCCTTCAATGGCCGTCCTACCTCCTGAAGAATGAAATCAGGCCAGGAAGAGATCAGAAACCCTCAGCCTGGCCTCTGAGGCCCTTGGTGATCTGATGGGCTTTCTGTTCCCTAAGCTCCATGCTCTTTGAAGTGCATGAGATGTATATAACCTGTGCCTGGAATGTCTGCCCTCCAAGCTTCCCCGCCTGGGGGGATCCCACTTACCTTTGAGACCCAGCACAGCCTCGCCTCCAGAAAGCCTCCAGGAAGCCTCCTCTGAACCTCCACACCACCTTAGACGTGACTCTGCCCCAGGGCCCAGGCTGCACCCCGCCTCCATCAGGGAGAGAGCGCACTGGGTCCCTCTTTGTGTCTCCGCAGTCTAGTGCAAGGCCTGGACACAGCAGGCTCTCCGTGTCTGCTGGTAGACTTGCTAAACGAATCAATGCAGACTTCATTGATAATGCAGGAAGAAATCTCAGCCCATCCCAAGTGATTGCAAATTCCAGATGGGAAGAGTCTGGAATCAAAATTCATGAGGACTTTTTAAAAAATTTAGAATGCCCTTTGATGCAAATGTAATCGATTGGTCACTGAAGGTTTTAAAAAATGATGTCTTCACGGTCTAGGGAGGTCATAGAGACGGTAGCACACAGTGGCTATGGGCCAGAGGGGAGGGAAAAGGCAAAGCTGGGAGATGAGAAGGGCCCCGCCCCGGAAGGAGGCCGGGACGTGCCGCTTCCCTTGTCGGCAGTGGGCTGGCCGTCCAAGTGGCCCCTTGGGGGTTATCACATCCTCTAGCTCCATCCTACCCACTGAGATAGTCAACTGACCAGCAGCTCTAGCAGAGAAGCTCCCTTCAAGATGACACTGGCTGGTTATCTGTACTTTACAGGGCAAGAATTATCTGTGACCCAAGTTAGGTACCAGCACATTTTTCTTGTTCAATCTGGCAACCCAAATTGCTGTACTTAGATTAGCAAGTTAAGCTAAAAGGTGTTATGTTAGACGCTCTATGCTACAAAGCAATTGGTTCTTTGATTATTTGTTTGAAAATACTTTACTCAGTGGAGAAATTGTGAGCAATTGAGCTTTTTTTGCAAATCACATATATTTTTTAAAATGCATCTAGGGAGTGCCTTTTAAATGGAAAACCTTGTGGCTGAGTGCTCCGGGAAAGTAAAAAATTGCTCTTGGTATAGAGTTTGAAAAAAATCAAGTTTCTTTCTTTCTGTTTTTTTTATTTAACCTATTGCTTTTTCTCAAGGCAGGGCCATATTTGCCCTGTCTAGGATTCTGGATGGGGAGCTGGGCAGTCAGGCAGGGTTCACGGGAGCCTAGTGCCCCTGGTGGGGGTGACTCTCACCTGTACCAGGTGGCCATGGCCACGTCTGAGATGCTGTGCTATTTTGTGATCATTCTGAATCACGTGCTCTTGGCTTTTGTCCTCTTGATGGGGTTCTTCCTGTCTTGTCTTTCCTGTGGGCCACGCTTTCTGTTCCAAGGCCCCCCAAATGGTTTTGGATGGCAGCAATCTATTACATGGAAGTAGGTGCCAAAGGGAGACTCCCTCCAAGACCCAGCTCCTGCCAGCAGATAGTGCCACCAGACAAGACACTCCGGCCACCCCCATCTCAGCCTTTGATGCGACTTTATGACAGCACTACCACATTCAAGTGCAAGAATCAAGTGACCGACCTGGCAGAGGAAGCAAAGAACGCGCCCCCTACCACGCGTCCGTCCAGCACTCACACTGCGGGAGTGCGCTGGCTTTCAAAGGCCAGATGAGGCGGCAGTGAGTACTGCCACGTGCCTTGCACCTCGTGGGTACGCAGTAAATGCTTGTGGGTTTACCCCAGTGTACTTTGGCAATGCATGTTTTTTCTTTGTTTTCTTTTTTTTTTTTTTTCATCATGGACATAATTTACCACTAGCCCCGGTCCTCTTCTGACTCCAATGCAACATTTGTAAACTCGAAGACAGCCTGTCCGCGAAATTAATTACAGCAAAAGTTAAGTACCAGTCATCAGGTTCTTTCTCCCATCACATCATTTTTATAAGCCTGTCAGAATGAACTATGGCTGCTCAACTGTTCCCACCCTCCCCTGCTCCCTGGAGCTCTGGGCAGGGAAAGAAGCCTCCGGGTCTGGGTACCTCCTTCAAAATCGCTGAAAAGACCCCTGGGGGAAGAGGTGACCAGCCTGGCCTCTGACCAGTCTGGCTCCTTTAAAACTATGATATCCCAGCATTGTGTGAGCTAGGAAGAAAGATTTGTGTTTAAAAACAAACCAATAAGCACCGTTATAAAGAAAGCGTGAGCCCACTGGGAGCAATACACTTCTAAAAGTCCGCGCTACGTTTTTGTGTACAAGTGGATCCTGCAAATTACAAATGAAACATCTGTTTTGATTGACTGCTTATACCTGAATCCAGTCAAATTCGATTCCCATAATTTGACTTTTAGTTAATACCACTGCACACTTGGGGGGCGGGTCTGGAGAACCTACATATGGCTCCATCTCCCTTCTCATTCTTCGTCCCGTGGGGGTCTGGGGAGAGCACATTTGGAGGGCGGGCCAGCCTTCGCCCCGGATCCCAAAGAGAGGGGGCGCGGGCCGAGAATGACACGTCCACACCTCCTGCCTCTGTGCTCGTTGACATTTCCTCTTTGTCAGGAAAGGAAAATGCTCTTTGGGGTACACGTGGCTCCGTAACAGTCAGGCACGCAGGGCAGACACTCCTGATGCGCCAGGCCTCTCCCCTGCGAAGCCTGGTGACGTCCTCAGCATGAGTCCCAGCTCCTACTGAGCTGAGGTGGGTGTCACGGCCAAACTCCCTTGTCTTCTTGCCCCAGGCCTTTGAAGCTCCTGCTACCATCAGCGGGGCAGTTTTCAACAACATGCCACACACGGGTGCTTTACAGAGAGAGGACCATAGACATCAGCATCTGGACCTGTCCCTGCCAATTGAATCGTTTGGAGTCATGACGTCGTGCTGGGTTTTCTTTGCTATTAGACGGCTTAGTTCTGTTTCTTAGAAGGCTGGTTTTGCTTCTCAGTTCAGACTGATTAGGGTCAAATTGGAAAGTGCCTCAAAGATCACCTAGACCAACCCTCCAATTTTACAGACAAGGAAACTAAGAGGGCGTGGGTGGGGTCCAGGACTCTCAGATGAGAGCCTGAATCCTGACCCCTCTTCTGCATTAAGCAGGAGACGCCCCACCACCACCCATCGGTCAGTCCTGTCACTAGCTGCGGGGACCGCTGACACAGATAAGTGGTGGACACCCCGCTGCCCACTCCCCAGGGGCAGAAGGCGCCTTCCCACTCCCCAGCCCCTGCTACCAAACAGAAGCACCGACAACCAGCCGCTGAGCGCCCCTTCTAGGCTGAAGCTGTTTATGTGGCTGAAGGACTTGTATTTTAAGTGTGTGAGACAGAAGCAGTTCTCTGTCCTGGGGTAGCACCCAAAAATAGCATTAGAGAAACTCTGTCTAACATGACGTATCCGGCCATTCACTTCCTTGGCTCAGAAAACCCCCGCTCTCCCTGATGTTTGATAATCTATCAGCATTAAAAGGATGGGAACTTTGGGTGACCTTTTCCTCTTGCCAAAGGAAACAAAGCCATTTTTGAGCATTTTCAGCAGAAAAAGACAATCTCTTAAAATCACTACCCCACGACTCGCCTATGAGAGAGGGCAGCCTGGGAGAGCCATCTTAATCTGCCTGCCATGCATCACATTGATTTAGCAGGCGACAAATGTCAGGAGAAATTAAAAAGGGAGTAATAGCTCAAAGAAATTAAAAAAGGTTGACCAGCCTTCAGCAGCGTCACGTGGGGCCAGCTTATGTATTCACAGCGGTTCCTGGTTTTTATTTCCTTTTAATCTCTATCCTCTGCTGATGACCAGAGCAATCTCTCATGTCTGTGAAGTGCGTGGGCATGTGCACGGCGCTTTCTGGGTGCAAACTTGTTTTTGGGTGTGAGTACGTGTGCTCACACGTGCACATGAGTGTGTATTGTGTGTTCATGGGACCATCTGCAGTGACTTTACCTGTCTCTTTCCTCTTCCCTTCTTTAGGCCACTGTCGTGGTCAGATGCTTCCTAAAGTTTGAATTCTTTCCCTAGGCCACAAAATGATATGCTGGCGTGGGTGGGGAAAAGTCATTTTCTTTGCCGGATATAATTGGAAATGGAAAGGCGACTAAGTGCTCTCACCTCCCGCCATGAAGGTGCGTTGGTCTCAGGGTAGGGGGTCGTGAGAGTTGGTTCCGGCCTTGCGAGACACACGTTGCTTCTTTCTCTTCATTTAACTACAGTGGGAGGGCATTGGTCAAGGCCAGAGTAACTGTCCCCATTTTCCAGATGTGGAAACTGAGGCTGCTGGAGCCTCTTCTTGGCCAGGGACATCCCAGCGGCAGAGGCTGACAATTGAATGTCTCCTTCCTGTGCCAGCTCCCAGCCATTGCTCTGCTCCCTGTTTGAGAGGGTTTCTTTTTAGCAACATTTTAAATCTTTCGGTTTCAGACTTCCTTGTTCCCCAGTGAACGCACCTGGAGGTCTGAGCCGTGGCCCCAGGCCCCCAGGCTAGAGGTCTGCCTCTACAAGGGTAGCAAGACTTCCGAGCTGGCCTTCCCACCCCCTGGGGCCGTGCCCACTCCCTCAGCAGAGAGTCAGCGTTGAGGTAGTTGAGGCCGGGTGTGAGCTTGGCGAGGTCCTACGGTGAGGGTGGCGGCGGTGGATGGAAACCCCTTAGCCCCTCCTCATTGCCTGCCTTTGGGCTGTGGGACCAGCTGCCCTCAGACCAGGCTCACTGCAGGGGGAAGAGAAGAGCAGAGAGCAAGGGCTCTGGGTGGCAGCCACCATGCCCAGGAGCTGCCATGGCAACCGCATTTGGGAGGGGCAGGTGGGGCTATACCCCACGTGGCCTGAGCCTCAGACCTCCAAGATCTGGTCCAAGGAGGAGCCTCCCATTAGTCTCAATCCAGCTGCAGAGTCTGGCAAAGCATGGGCCACCGAGGCCCCAAATCTTCAGGCTGGGAGAGGATCAGGGGTCATGGTTCCCAGGCCGCCCTACTGGCTCCCATCCCGCCAGGCTGTCCTCTTTGGCCTGGGGCATCAGACCTGGCCCCCAGGGATCAGAGCCCAGACAGAGCCCCAGCCCCAGCCCAGGCCTCCGCGGAAACCACGGGGCGCCAGCTCCCTCCCTCTCAGCCTGGGGTGGGGGCTGGGAATCAGCTGGGGAGGGGGCAGGGTGGGACCAGCTGAAATAGCTCCTGGAAGAAAAGGTCATGGGGAGGGCCCGTAGCATTGTGTCTTGCCAGGGGGTCCCCAAGACCCAGGATCCAGGAAGACATGGAGCCTACTCAGGAAATTCCCATTCGGCCAAAAGCAACTCAGCAAAAGGCCACTGGAGAAACAGTTGGAGAAAGCCAGGAAGCTGGTCATTAAAAGGTCATTGCAGGACCCTCATTCCGGAGCCCTGGGAGAGGACCCTGAGAGGAAGCCTTCCCCTTCCTCACAGCCAAACTCCCGGCTGCAGCGTGAGCTGGCGCGGTGGAGCAGAGCTGCGTGGTTTCTGCAGACGTGTGCCCGGACCCACACGTCGTGGGGCTGGAGCCGGCTGCCCCTCCTCTGTCTGTAGGACTGTGGGAGAGTATTTTTTCTTCCTTGCTCGTGCCCAGGCGTCTGTCAGTCCCTACTCTGCTCTCTCTGTTTGTCCAGTCATCCATCTGCCTGACCCTCTCTGCATCTACCCAACTGGCCCTCCTTCCAGCCCTCTTTTCTCCTTCCTTCCATGCATCGTCACCTCTTGCCCTAACCTCCCTTCCTTCCATCTTCCCACCCATCCCCCGCCACCTGCCACACTCTCGCTCAGCTGTAGGACCCCCTGCGTGTCACGGATCACCCCACACGCACGCTGCACGTCTGGTTTCTGGTGCAGCTTCACGTCTACTCCAGCATCTGCCCTGTGGCCCCCCCGTGGCTCAGTCAGGCCAGGGCGCGTCACCCCCACTCGACAGGTGCCGGACCAGAAGGCGCAGAAATGGAATAACTTGCTCAGTGTCACACGGGGAAGACCTGAACCTGGTGCTGGTTCTCCCACACCAAGCTCTTCTCCAGCGGCATCCGAGCTTGCAGTTGGGTAAGAGTTATGAGCTGGCTCCCTGGAGGTCGAAATTGAGAGAAAGAAGCCTGGCCTCCGCCCGAAGGCGGCCCCTGAACACCGGCCCTTCCCCTGCGCACCTCGCAAATGCGGGTTTGGGGGGAATGAACGTGTGCGCTGTGCTCAGCGTCCTGTCTGCCAAACCAGGGAGTCAGCTACCACATGCACCTTCCGGTTGGCTTTGGGGTGTAGTCCGAAAGGGCGGGTGGCCCACAGCACCCCCTCTCCTCACAGGACCCCCCAGCACTACCTCCCCGTCCCTGTTCTGCAGCCTCACCGCCCCCAGGCCAGGCTAGCATGGGCAGTGCCTGGGGAGATGCTGGGCCTTGCCGTCATCCCCCTCGGGGCCTGGGCCTGGGGTCGCCAGCAAGCCCCAGGGGCCACAGGGCTCCCCAGACTGCTGAGCTCAGCACTCCGGTTTCCAGGGAACCACTGCCTGGGACTCTGGATTCGCAGAGCTGCAATTTTCTTCTGTTGCCAAGGGCGGGGGCGGCCATCAGTTATCCTTAATACCCGGGCAGACGACAGGACAGCATTGCCCTCGGCTTTCTTAATAGCAGAGAGTGGTCACTCTCTCTCTTTGCAGAATAGCAATTCCACGGACTCCATTACCGAAATGGCTCTTGCCGTCCGTGCTCTGTCTCAGTTGCTGTGCTGTTGTTTTATTGCTTCTCCGAAACGCTCCCGCTAATTAAGGGGAAAGCCAGGTACAAATGGGGCTGAGCTGCGGTGCAAAGGACAAGTCCTGCACCACACTGCGGCCCTGCGGCTGCCACCTCCTCTCTGTCCAGGATCCTGGCCTCTTTGAGAGTTCATTGAGGCCTGGGCTCTCACTCTGAGAACAAGGGACATTTGCATCCAGATGGGGTTGTAAGGAGGGAGCAGACGGCCTTATAATGCCCTCAGCTCTGTCTGTGCTCAGTGGCTGGGACTGGGGGGCAGTGACAGTGGGGACAGCAGCATCCCCTCCAGGGATGCAGAGCTCAGGGAGCATGTTTTGCTCTGTGTCTTGGGGCTCATGGAAGTGTCAAGGCAGCACCAGTCCTCAAGGGCCTGAGAGCTCAGCTGGAGAGACAGGACACACCTCTGTGAACAGCAAACCACAGTCCACGCCAGAGGACATGAGTCCCTGGGCCACAAGGCCAGTCAGGGTCCTTGGGTGCAAAATGGATGACCACTCTGCTTGAGAACAGGGGCGGGAAAATCAGGAGGGCTTTCTGGAGTCAGAAGACATTAGAACAAGGCCTTGAAGGCCAAATCACAGGAACAAGGGAAGGAGACAGAGAGAGAGAGAGACACAGTGTGTAACAGAGACAGAAACAGAGAGACGGAAGAGACAGAGAAAGGACAAGCAATGGATGCTCAATGGTTTTTAGAGGGGAAGGGGAGGGGCCGTGTGCAGGGAGATTGGCAGCGTGGTACCAGTCCCGGTTGTGGGGCAAAGGGGCCCTGAAACCCTGGCTGAGGAAGGTGATGTCAGCTGAAGCAGTTGAGGTGTCTTTTTGTGATCAATGCTTTTGGGGTCCTATCTAAGAAATATTTGCCTACCTCAAGTCCATGAAGATATTCTTTTCTCTATTCTGCGAGATGCTTTATAGTTCTAGCTTTCATGTTAGGTCTATGATCCATCCATCTCAAATTAATTTTTATGTGATGTGAAGTAATAGTGAAGACTCTTTTTTCCTACACGTGTTCCTAGTTTTTCTAGCCCATTTGCTGAAAAGATATTTCTTTTCTCATTTTGTATTGACATCTTTGTAAAAAAACAAATCAATTGGCTGAACACATGCGAGCCTATCTTTGGTTTTTCCGTTATGATCTATCGATCTATTTGTCTGCAATTCCATTGTCACTACACCATCTTGATTACTGTGGCTTTTGATATGTTTT
Organism: Avahi laniger; assembly: GCA_963575035.1. Taxonomy (NCBI): domain Eukaryota; kingdom Metazoa; phylum Chordata; class Mammalia; order Primates; family Indriidae; genus Avahi; species Avahi laniger. Next base: position 1,370 of record CAUYSK010122672.1, on the reverse strand, counting down.
ACAATCAGTTAAGTGTGAGTTCTCCAACTTGGTTGCTTATTTTCAAGATTGTTTTGACATGCTAAGTCTTTTGCATTTCCACTTAAATTTTAGAAACACTTTGTCAATTTTACAAAAATCCTGTTGATATGTGTGGATTGGAACTGTGTTGAAACTATAGAAATCTATAGTTCAATCTGCAGAGAACTCACATTTTAACAATATTGAGTTTCCAAGGCATACACATGTGGTTTATCTATCCATTTATTTAGATTTTTAATTTCCCTGAGCAATGTGTTCTCTTTTCCTACATACAGGTCTTCCATATCTGTAGTTAAAGTTATTCCTAACTATTTTATGGTTTTGGTGCTATTACAAATGGAATTGTTTTGAAATTTCATTTCCAATTATGTGCTGCTAGAATAAAAAAATACAATTGCTTTTATATTTTGCTTTGTATTCTATGACCTTGCTAAATGTGCTTATTAGTTCTAGCGGTTAGTGTTGTATATTCTTTAAAATTTTTCATGTAAATAGTCACGGCATTTGTAAGAGCAATTTATTCTTTTTTTCCCCGATCCGCATGTGTTCTGTTTTTCTTACCTTATTGCACTTGTTAGAATTTCACCGCAGTGATGAATAGGAATGGCGAGTTCAGGCATCCTTACCTTGTTCTCAATCTTAGGAGAAAAGCCTTCAATGCTTCAGCAATAAATATGCTATTTACTAGGATTTCACAGATGCCCCTTATCTGTGTTTGAAGAATTTGTCTTCTCGTCCAAGTTTGCTGGCAATTTTGGTCATAAATGGCTACCGAATTTTGTCAGGCATTTTTTCTGTGTCTTTTTTTTTTTTTTTAATTTCAGGATATTATGGGGGTACAGATGTTTAGGTTACGTATGTTGTCCTTGCCCCCCCACCCCAAGTCCAAGTTTCAAGGGCGTCCGTCCTTCGGATGGTGCACATCACACTCTTTGTGTATGCATATACTCGTTCCCGCCTACCCCTCCCCCTCCCCCCGGCCCGGTGTCCAATAGATGTTATTCTTGTATGTGCACTTATGTGTTGATCAGTTAATACCAATTTGATGGTACATGTGGTGCTTGTTTTTCCATTCTTGGGATACCTCACTTAGTAGAATGCATTCCAGCTCTATCCAGGAATATACAAGAGGTGTTATATCACCATCGTTTCTTAAAGCTGAGTAGTACTCCATAGTATACACATACCACATTTTATTAATCCACTCATGTATTGATGGACACTTGGGTTGTTTTCACATCTTTGCAATTGTGAATTGTGCTACTATAAACATTCGGGTGCAGGTGTCTTTTTCATAGAGTATCTTTTGTTCTTTTGGGTAGATGGCCAGTAATGGAATTGCTGAGAGA
>CAUYSK010122671.1:0-21559 GCA_963575035.1 Avahi laniger | reverse complement strand
GGCTAGAGTGCCGTGACGTCATCCTAGCTCACAGCAACCTCAAACTCCTGGGCTCAAATGATCCTCCTGCCTCAGCCTCCCAAGTAGCTGGGACTACAGGCATGCGCCACCATGCCCGGCTAATTTTTTCTATATATTTTTAGTTGTCCAATTAATTTCTTTCCAATTTTAGTAGAGACAGGGTCTCGCTCTTGCTCAGTCTGGTTTCGAACTCCTGAGCTCAAACAATCCTCCTGCCTCGGCCTCCCAGAGAGCTAGGGTTACAGGCGTGAGCCACCGCGCCCGGCCTACAAAAATATACTCTTGACTGTCAAAGTTTGATAGGTAATTTTAGACTGGGAGTTGGGATTAGAATTTTTTTTTCTTCTACTATTTTGTGATCTGCAAATGTAGATGTTTCAGATAATCACATCAGTTACCATTTACATAGGGCTTACAGTGATGTAGAGACCTTAATTGTTTCATTTACATTGTCGAGTTTTCAAATTATGGTTAACTTGTAATCACTTTTCCCAGTTTACATATGAAGAAAATGGAATTTGAAGAAGTTAAATAATTCATACAATTAGTAAGTGATAGAGTTGGGATTTGTACTCAAATCTACATGAGTACAGGGCCTATACTCTTTCCACTCAACGAATTTAATCTGTTAAATTTAAAATTTTTCATATTACAAAATGAGAATAATGTTTCATGGCCATTTTCCATGTTGCTAGACTTTGTGTGTGTGTGTATGTGTGTGTGTGTGTAAGACAGGGTCTCACTCTTGCTCAGGCTGAAATGCAGTGGCATGATTACACCTCACCGCAAACTCTAGCTCCGAGGCTGAAGCAATCCTCCTGCCTCAGCCTCGAATAGCTAGGACTATAGGCATGTGCAACCATGGCCAGCTGATTTTTAAAATTTTTTGTAGAGATGGAGTCTCCCTGTGTTGTCCAGGTTGGTCTTGAACTCCTGGCCTCTGATGATCCTCCTCGGCATCACAAAGTGCTAGGATTACAGGCATGAGATTACAATCATGTACTCAGCCTAGAATTCTTGTTTATAAAGTACACTGAATAGTTTAGAGGAAATTGGTACATCAGTTAAAAAAGATTATTTGGGTGGCTTTCTTGGTAAAGCACTCTCAAAACATCTGTTCCAATGAGGAATGAACTAAACTGCAAGTTATTCTGCCCTTAGTAGTTTCCATGGAATTCTGATGAATGAAATGAATTGAGTGCTTCCTTTTGTGGTAGAGAATTTTACCTGATCAAAGAGCTTTTACACAGTGGTAACCGGAGGGGATTGCAACCTTAAGTCCAATTTTAAATATCTATTTGTAAAAAAACAATTAATGTGCAATTTGTAGGTAATACCTGATAATGTTTTAACAGCATTTTCAACTTCTTCCCCTTCAACTCCTCATTGGCATTCTTGTTATCAGATGAGAACTAGCTCTAAATTCATTTTCCCTATACATCCTAACAGGGGCACCAATGCCTTCTATCTATTTGTGTGTTCAGCATTGTGCCAGACTCTCAGAGGAATCAAAGAGAAAAATCTCTGCCCTCTGGATGTTTTCACCAAAGACCTTTAGCAGAAGTTCACGGTCAGTGTGGTTTTGGGGCCTTTAGGAATCCTCAGAACACAACTAATGCATTCTGGACCTTTTCTGACCAAGATGCCTTGGGCTATTCCATCTAGTTCCGAGTCTTTATTAGGGATATAACGTTAGACTTGCTATCTATTTACGGTTCTGTTGGAAGGAACAAACCATAATAGATCACTGAGTGTCTAGTGTGGAATGGAGCATAATTATTAAGGAGGCTTTTTGTCCCTGATTTCTCCAGATGGGAATCTAAGCCATAATGTCAAAAATACTACCTGAACTAAGTAATCTTTATTGAAGATGAGCTAGGTGAGCCTTGTAGTCTAGTTTTTCCTGGTGGGGGCGGGGAGGGCCTCTGTATCAGAAGCTCCCTGGTTTGCTTATTTAAAATGTAGGCTGGGGGCTCACACCTGTAATCCTAGCACTTTGGGAGGCCAAGGCAGGAGGACTGCTTGAGGCCCAAAGTTCAAGACTAGCCTGAGCAACATAGCGAGAATCCGTCTCTACAAATAATAGAAAAATTAGCCAGGTGGGGTGGTACGTGCCTGTAGTCCTAGCTATTAGGGAGACTGAGGCAGGTGGATTGCTTGAGCCCAGGAGTTTGAGATTGCAGTGAGCTATGGTGATGCCACTGTACTCTATCTAGCCTGGGCAGGAGAGCAAGACCTTGTCTCAAAAAAAAAAAAGTTAGTTGAGAGATACAGAGTATATAGCAGTTCCTATCCTAGACCTGTTGAATCAGACTCAAGTGATAGAGCCCTGGACTCTGCAGTTGTAACAGGTACAGCCCAAGTAATTACGATTTATGTTAATGATTAAGACCACTGTCTGTGTGCAAGTTAATCTTTTTAGTAAGACACTACTATAAGTAGTTTGGAAGAGAAGTAGCTTCCTGTCTGCCATAGTGCATCCAAGTTAAAGGCACACACATAACCAAAGGAAATTGACAAGGATGTTTAAAGTGGCAAAGCTGCTGGTTCCTCTAGATCTCTGAATTTATTTGAATTGTTGGGATGCTTTTTATTGAGGCCTGTATCTTCATTTTTTGGGGTTTTTTTTCTTCTTCTTCTTTTTTTTTTTTTTTTTGAGACAGAGTCTCACTGTGTTGCCCCGGCTAGAGTGCCGTGGCATCATCCTAGCTCACAGCAACCTCAAATTCCTGGGCTCAAGCGATCCTCCTGCCTCAGCCTCCTGAGTAGCAGTCATGCGCCACCATGCCCCACTAATTTTTTCTATATATTTTTAGTTGTCCGATTAATTTCTTTCTATTTTTAGTAGAAACGGGATCTTGCTCTTGCTAAGGCTGGTCTCGAACTCCTGAGCTCAAACAATCCACCCACCTCGGCCTCCCAGAGAGCTAGGATTACAGGCGTGAGCCACCACACCCGGCCTTTTTTTCTTCTTGTTGGAAAGACATATATAGTAACTAAAGTGGAGTAGTTTAAAATTTGTTTTATTTTATTTTATTTATTAATTATTTATTTTTGAGACAGAGTCTCACTCCGTTGCCTGGGCTAGAGTGCCTTGGCGTCAGCCTAGCTCACAGCAACCTCAGACTTTAGGCTCAAGTGATCCTCCTCCCTCAGCCTCCCGAGTAGCTGGGACTACAGGCATGCGCCACGATGCCCGGCTAATTTTTTCTACATATGTTTTTAGTCGTACAGCTAATTTCTTTCTGTTTTTTTAGTAGAGACAGATCTCGCTCTTGCTCAGGTTAGTCTCGAACTCCTGAGCTCAAACCATCTGCCTGTCTCGGCCTCCCTAAGTGCTAAGATTACAGGCGTGAGCTGCCATGCCTGGCCTGTTTTATTTTTTTAAATAATTTTTTAATATGGAACACTTCACGAATTTGCGTGTCATCCTTGTGCAGGGGCCATGCTAATCTTCTCTGTATCATTCCAATTTTAGTAAATGTGCTGCCAAAGCGAGCACTAAAATTTGTTTTAACTTTCAAAGGTTTTTAAAATTCTGACCTTAGTTTGAGAGTTTGAAGGCTTTTCTTTTAGCATATGACCATATAGTGACCCTGTTCTTATGTTGGTCACACCTTTTCTTCAACATTTTAAAATTGCAAGATACTTGCCGTTGGTACCTATGGGGAAAAAGTAACAGAATTTGATGCAAACCTCTGGACTTTTTACCTCATCACGTACCTTCATTGAAATAATGTGTGTCATTCTTTATGGAATATTTATTCAGTGAGTTCTGTAAAATGAAAAGCATCCAAGGCTTAGATAGTAAGGCTTAGATAGTAAAGGAGAAAGAGTTCTCCATTCAGATCAGTACAACTCAGTATTTATAAAAATTTACTTTGCTTTTCTCAAAAAAGTTGAGCTGTATGCACACTGGGATGCTTTATTTTATAGTTTCCTTTCTTATTTAAAATGATGATTATGTTGTAACGTCCTGTTTTTTTCTCTGCTCATCCAACTTGAAGTAGCAATAATTAATTTTTTTTTTTTTTTTTTTTTTGAGACAGAGTCTCACTCTGTTGCCCAGGTTAGAGTGCCATGGTGTCATCATAGCTCACAGCAACCTCAAATTCTTGGGCTCAAGCCATCCTCCTGCCTCAGCCTTCTGAGTAGCTAGGACTACAAGGTGCATGCCACCCACGCCTGGCTAATTTTTTCTATTTTCAGTAGAGATGGGGTCTGGCTCTTACTCAGGCTGGTCTTGAACTCTCAACTTCAAGGGATCCTCCGCCTTGGCCTCCCAGAGTGCTAGGATTACAGGCATAAGCCACTGCACCCAGCCCACAATAATTAAATTTGTATTTGAGAGAATAGGCACCATACCTGTTTTCTAGAAACAATTTTCAGGCATTACATGTAAAAAATATCATTGTTATAATGTATCCTTCTATAAACCTTCCCCATAAAACTTGAGAAATTTAAAAATTGTACTTCTCATTAATATAGTTTTCACGTTAATCAAATGCAGATTTTGAAGTCTAGGATAAATTTGTGAGAAGTGCTTATGTTAACTTGTGAAGTTTTTAATTTGTGTCATAATGTTGCATCTGGCTTGATGTAACTTATGTGTTAATTTTACTAGGCTTGTCATTAGAAATCGTACTATGAGAATGCATCCCATGGAAACTTTGATGGTGAGACTTTCAAGAAAAATACAAAATCTCTGCCTGAGCAAGAGTGAAATCCTGTCTCTACAAAAAAGAAAAATTAGTCGGGTATAGTGGTGCACACCTGTAGTCCCAGCTACTTGGGAGGCTGAGGCGGGAGAATTGTTTGAGCCCAGGAGTTTGAGGTTGCTGTGAGCTATGATGATGCCACTGCACTGTAGCCTGGGCAACAGAGTGAGACTCTGTCTCAAAAAAAGAAAAAAAATACAAAACTCATCTTCAGAAACACATTGTGTTTATTGCTCCCTTCCTAGAGTATAAGTTTCTCCAAGGGTAGAGATTGTTCATCTTTCAGCAAATGTGTTAGACAGTGCTAGGCTATTGGGTGAACAAAATGAAGCAGTTTCCACCTTCAAGGAGGTTAGTGTGAAATGAGAGAGAGATGGGAGTTGGAGCATTGCTCAAAAAGTCATTTCCTTTCAGTTGCACTACAGGCTGTTGGCCTGACAAGAATGACATTTAAACTGAGACCTGGAATATGTGTTAAGGAAAAGGAGATTAGAAGACTGAAGGGTAAAGGGAAGAGTGTCGAGTGTTCATGGTTGAGGGCCCTGCATCTACAAAAGAAGCGAGGCAAGAAGGACCTAGTATCCTCACAAAACTGAAAGAAACTCAGAGTGACTAGAACATAACTAGTTGGATAGTTGGAGAGAGTACAGCACAAATGAAACTGCAGAGGTAGATTCTGTTTTGGCTCTTTGAGGATGGAGAAGTCAGTTTAGTGGATTACAACCAGCATTAAAAGTAAAAATGAAATCTAGGCCGGGCATGGCGGCTCACACCTGTAATCCCAGCATTTTGGGAGGCTGAGGCAGGAGGATCGCTTGAGGCCAGGAGTTTGAGACCAGCCTGGACAACACAGCGAGACCTTGTCTCTACAAAAAATTTAAAAATTAGCCAAGTATGGTGACATGTGCCTGTAGTCCTAGCTATTCGGAGGCTGAGGTGGGAGAATCATGAGGTTACAGCGAGCTGTGATCATGCCGCTGCACTCTAACCTGGGTGACAGAGCGATGCCCTGTCTCTCAAAAAATAAATAAATAAATAAATAAAAATAGTATAGAATAGAAAATATCAAGTGTGTTATACATAGTAAAGATGAGTATTGTTCCATGAATTTGTGTTTCATGTATACTCATGCATATACTGGGTCATGAGGTATAGTTTATCTTACTGTGGGCTAAGGTTAAAAAGAAAAATTATTTTTTGTTTGTTTGGTTTTTGAGGAGAAGGAAAGAGGAGTTTATTAATTTGCCAGAAAATGAGGAGGTTGGTAGACTCCCGTCTTAAAGTCCAATGTCTTGCTTCTGAGCAGAAGTACAGAGCTTTTAAGGTTCTGACTCATCCCATCTTTGACTAAGACAGTCTCGTGAACCACAAAACAAGAAGCAAATTCTCTCAGGCGAAAGAACGAACAACTCGCAATGCCCCCCTGGTTCCCTGGGAACCTCAGATGAGCTCATTCCAAACCAGGTTCCCTAGTTCCACTCAACCTCTTGACTTCCAGCCCCAGTTGGCAACTCACAACAAATCCAACCGGGTGGTCTGCCCCCTACCCTCAGCACCGTATGGTGGGAAACAGGGTCTTGGTGCCCTGGGGAGCTTTACTTACAAATGGCTGTGGGTGTTGCCATGATTCCGAAATCTGTTTCCTTCTCCTCAACTCAGTTCAGGATGCAGGGAGCCACATCTGCTTCAGGGAGACAGAGACAGGAGTTCGCCAGAGCTTAAAACTGGCCCCAGCAGCTGCTGGGGCTGGCCCTTGCTCTCTCTCCTCAAAAAGAAGTTGCTCCTACCCATGAAGACGACCCACAGGTTTGACCCAGGACTGTTTCCTGCCTCTTCCAGCAGTCGTGGGGTGCCATTCCACCAGGACACCAGTGGGCCCATGCAGGGACACCAAATTCTGTTACCGAATTTGGCCCTTGTCCCCAAGGCTGCATCAAAAGAACAAGGACAAGCAGTTTGAGGAGAAGGAAAGAAGTGTTTTGCCAGCAAATGAGGTTGGCAGTCTCCTGTCTTAAGGTACCAATGTCCTTAACAGAAAAAGTTTTTGTTTTTTTTTTAATTTTTAAATTTTTTTCTAATTGATTTGGCAGGTGAGTGGTTACACACTCCTTAGCAGATTCTGACTTCCATCGCCACCATCCTGCAAAAGAAAAAGTTTTCAAGACACTGGCAGGGCCATGTTGGCAATGTTAAGGACTTTGAACTTTATTCCGAGGGTAATAAGAAGACACTGAAGAATTTTAAGCTGAGAGAGATATTCAGATTTGCCTTTTTATCGGCTCACCCACACTGCTATGTGGAGAGTAATGTAGAGGTGGAGCATTAATTAGGTGGCAGATAGAGAAGTCCAGGTGAGAGAAGGTGGAGAATATAAGTTTCACTAGAATGGAAGCTCCAGGAGGGCAAGCATATTTGTTCACTGCAGTACCTCTGGCACCTAGAACAGTGCAGCAGGCACTCTGTCAGTATTTGTTGAATGAAGGACTGACTTGGATTGGTATGATAGTTACAGAGATAACAGATAGTGGAATGAAATAGACATAATATTCAGGATGTAGGACTGAGAGCACTTGAAGACTGATTGAATATTGGGATGAGAAGAGGAGGTATAAGGAATGGATGACAGACTCTGGCATGAGACAGGGAACCATGGAGGAGAATCAGGTTTAGAGGTGAAGATCCTGAGTTCAGTCTTGGATGTGTGGAGTTTAAAGAGTCTGTGAGATATCCAAGTGGAGACATCAAGTAGTAGTTGAAAATAATGCCTGCCTGACACAGAGTAGGCACTTACAAATCTTTGTTGAATAAGTATAATAAATGCTACTGAGCACATCCATGGTGGGAAGTTTTCTGACCTGGTTATGAGATTACTTAGACAAGGGACATGTCAGTTTCGGGGTTCTTGCTCCAACTCAATACTGATATCGCTTCTTTAAAGAATAGTAACGTATATTATTTAGAAAGTGTATTAGGAGAAAGGAGCTAAGTAAAAACAAGTAATAGTAGTAGAATCGCTCTCACTCTCTCTCTCTCTCTTTTTATGTAGTCACCCTGGATAGAGAGAGTGCAGTGGTGTCATCATAGCTCATTGCAACCTCAAACTCCTGGGCTCAAGCCATCCTCCTGCATCAGCCTCCCAAGTAGCTAGGACTACAGGTGCCTGCCACTGTGCCTGGCTAATTTTTCTATTTTTAGTAGAGACAGGGTCTCACTCTTGCTCAGGCTGGTCTTGAATTCCTGAGCTCAAGTAATCCTCCTGCCTCAGCCTCCTAGAGTGCTAGGATTACAGATGTGAGCCACTGCGCTCAGCCAACTTTTATGTAGCTTTTATTTTGAATGAGTTCAAAACATTTTGTCAGTTCTGCAACATTGTGGGCATTTATATAACTCAGTATTTTTATGTACAATTATAATTGCTTTGCTGGAAATTTAAGGGGAAAGCAAATATATTTAGTGCCAATCATGTGCAATTTAAAAAATTATTATAGTGCCACTTTGGAATTACTACTTTAGAATGATTTTTCTGTTTGTCCATTGTTTTGATTTTTTTTTCTTTTTTGAGACAGGTTCTTGCTTTGTCACCCAGGCTAGAGTGCAGTGGTGTTATCAGCTCACTGCAGCCTCAAACTCCTGGGCTCAAGCTATCCTCCCACCTCAGCCTCTCAAGTAGCCGGGACTACAGGCACATGCCACTATGCCCAGCTACTTTTTCTATTTTTTGTAGAGACAGGGTCTTGCTCTTGCTCAGGCTGGTCTTGAACTCCTGGCCTCAAGCAACCATCCTGCCTCAGCATCCCAAAGTGCTGGGATTATAGGCCTGAGCCGCTGCACTGGCCTGGGTTTGTTTTATTATTATTATTTGAAAAGATAATATAGGCTTGTTGAAACAATTCCAACAATACCAAAAATACTTCCCTCTCCCACAAACATATATGCACATAATGGCTCCCTTCCTTACTCCTGAAAAGGAACCAGTATCCACTGTTTAAATCATGTTTCTCTACCAACAGTTTTGATATGAAGGGAAGACTGGGAATTAATATCTTAAATTTAAAACTCTGTGAAGTGTTATTTTTTCTTCATCATCTCTCAAGTCCTCCCACTTCTCTCTGTCCCTGTGGTCACAGTCCACTCTGATGAAACCGCTGTGGGTTCCTTTTGGCTCCTCTCTGCTCTTCTACCCTAGCTCCTCTTGTTTTGTTTTGTTTTTATTTGTTTTTCTAGCAGTGCTCTTTTAAAAACCCTTGGTGGATTGGGTTACTCCCCTGCTTAAAACCATTTGATGGCTCCCTACTGCCTTCAAATAAAATCCGTGCTCCTGACCCTGCTTTATAAAACCCAGAATGATCTGTTTCTTCTTACCTCTAACCCATCTCATTTCCATTCTCCCCCTTGCCTGCTAAGCTTCAGCCACACTGTTTCTCTTTCAGTTCTTTGACTAAGCCAAGCTGTTATCAGCTTCGGGGACTTAGCTGTTTCATCTGAAGGCCTCTGTCCAGAAAACTGCGCCCTCCTTTCCTCTCCGAAAGTTTCTAGTCTCAGCCTAAGTGCCATTGCCTCAGAGAAACCTCCCCAATCACTGTACCACGGATAGACCCTCCCTTTGCTTGACTTTGTGGTCCCCAACCCCAACCTCACCTCCCCCCACCCCACCCTCACCCCACCAGCAGGAGGTGAGCGGCAGAAGCTTCATATGTATTTACAGCTGCTCCCCTTTGCTTGAGTCACCATCTGAGCTCCACCTCCATCAGATCAATGGTGGCATTAGGTTCTCATAGGAGCGTGAACCCTACTGTAAGCTGCACATGCGAGGGATCTAGGCTGTGCATTCCTTATGAGAATCTAATGTCTGATGATCTGAGGTGGAGCTGAGGCAGTGATGTTAGCACTGGGGAGGGGCTGCAGATACAGATTATCAGTAGCAGAGAGACCGTAATAAATCAATTGCTTGCAGACTCATATCAAAACCCTATCAGTGAGTGGCAAGTGACAATGTAATAATAATAGAAATAAAGTACACAATAAATGTAATGTGCTTGAATCCTGAAACAATCCCTCCCACCCCATCTGTGGAAAAACTGTCTTCCATAGAACTGGTTCCTGGTGCCAAAAAGGTTGGGGACCTATGGCTTGACTGATTTCCTTCTTAGCACTTATCATTTGATGTAATTCATTGTTTCTTATTGTCTGTCTCCCACACTTGATTTCAAATTCCATGAGGTCAAGGACCATATATCTTTTCTTCTACTGTCTACCCAGGGCGTGGTACATAATGGGTGCCAGTAGTGGGATAACCAACCACCCCAATTTGCCTGGAACCGAGGAGTTTTCCAGAATGCAGGACTTTCAGTGCTAAAACCATGACAATCCTGGGCAAACCAGGATATTTGGTCACCTTAGCTGGTAAGAATTATTTACATTAGTTATATTTGTAGAATGAGTAAGTGAAAAAGATCTTAGTGTGTTGATTAGCTATAAAAACCTCTTGAAGTTTATTTATATGGGCTTTTATTCTCCTTTTCTTGCTTTATTTTTGGGGTCTCAGTTTTTGTGGTCTAGTTTAATGTTAAATATAGCTTTTAAGCAATGTTAAAGAAACTGCTCTGGAAACCAGATGTGGACCCTGTACAGCTATACCTATAATAGGTTGGGCATTGGCATTACTTTAAGTAGATCTTGAGTTCAGTCTAAATTTGATAGGGGGGTGGGCGGGAAAAAAAAGATAAAAGAAAAAAAATAAATAAATTTGATATACCATCCTAGCACTCCACACTCCATTCCCCTTCGAGAAAAATAGGGAAGGTTTTCACTGCATGAGATGAAATACAGGGATGGTGGTGAGAGAGATCCACGGGACACATAGAAACGTTGTCTCAGCTAGTGTGGCATAGAGAAGTGGACTGGCAGGAAGGAGCTACGGATACACCTATGCCTTGTGCCCAGATCAGTTTCAGATTGGCTTTTTAGAGTACAGGTGCTTGGTAAGTCACCCCTAACAAATCTGATGGGTCTCTTTATATGTGCAGTGTTGGGAAGACTTTTTGGTTGCACATTGGTCTATCCAGCTATCTGTTATGAGCCCTCGATAGGTTGAACTAAAGGATTGAACTAAAAAGAGTAACCTTGCTATGATTTCCCCCAATAACTTCCTATACAATCCTGAAGTGTAGAAAGTGCATCTTTCACATCGTTAAGAGGGTCTTTGCTGTCTCCATACTATTGGTTTTTTTTTTAATTAAAAATATAATGATATGCTAATCTTCTCTGTATTGTTCCAATTTTAGTATATGTGCTGCCAAAATGAGCATGATACTGTTGTTAATATGATATTTAATGTAGTAGAAGAGGACTGTGCTTATTACATCCAATTGTTCATTGATGAGGAAGAGCCATTTGTTAGGTTTTTAGTGTAGAGTGGAACCTCTTTAACAGGAAGGCAATACTAATATCTTAACACTTAGTTACAGTAACTTTTCATAGGTATCTACTGCATGTAATAGTTAATGTTTCAGGGAAGTATTTGATACTGTATCCAAATCTCTGTTAAAATGAGTTAGTATTAAAACAAGAATTCTAGTGTATTTGTGACCTTCAAGGGGTCAGGGAAGAGATTACTTACCAGAAGTCTTTCTGAAGTTTATAAATTTACATTAAGATAATATGAAAAAAAGTAATAGTAAAGGCCATAAACAAATTACTGTACAACCCAGCAATCCCACTCCTAAGTATTTACTCAAGTGAAATAAAAACTTATACATACACAGAAACTTTTTTTTTTTAGCAGAGGCAGTGCCTCACTCTTGCTCAGGCTGGCCTTGAACTCCTGACCTCAAGCAATCCTCCCGCCTCAGCCTCCTAGAGTGCTAGGATTACAGGCGTGAGCCACAGTGCCTGGCTATACACAGAAACATGTACATGGACATATATTAATCGCCCCAAAATAGAAACAACCCAAATATTTTTCAGTTGATGAATCGTTAAACAAATTGTGGTACATCTATACAATGGAATACTACTTAGCAATAAACAGAGACAAATTGAAATACTGATAGGTGTTGCACCATGGGTGCATCTCAAATGCATTATACCAAGTGAAAGAAGCCAGACTCAAAAGGCCATGTACTCTATGATTCCATCTATATGACATTCTATAACAGGCAAATCTATAGGAACAGAAAACAGGTTTGTGGTTGCCATGGGATGGGAAGAGGGAAGTAAGGAGGATAAGGGAATTTCAGGGGATAATAGAACTGTCTTATGTCTTTTTTTTTTTTTCTTTCCTACAGTTAAGAGCTATGAGAACTGTCTTATGTCTTGACTGTGGTAGTGGTTAAACTGTATGTGTTTGTCTAACTCATAGAACTATACATTAGAAAGGAAAAAATATACCATATATAAATTATACCTCAAATTTTAAAAAGACCATACACACAAATATTTCTGTAATTTGCATTTAGTCTATAGAGTTACCATTTGAGTATGAAAGAGTACAATATTCTTACAGTGTTAAAAGCCTTTTGAGGAAATTGGTATGCTAACTCTCTCTAATGAAATGAGAAGAGTAACATTTTATGACTGCTTATGAACAAGGGAGAGTGTCAGCTGTTTAATCTGAGAAGGTCATTTCTCATTCTGGCCAAGGAAGGAGGGTATACTCTTAAAATAGAAAGAGACTGGAAGAAGAAAACAGATACTTTGTAGCAGGCTATTATTTTAAAATCTGTCTTGGTACTTGACCTATAATTGTATAGCACCATGATCATCAAGGAATAATACTACTAGTGTTTATTAGCTGTATTTTATCTCTTTTGACAGAAGGGAAAAATGTTTTAGACTAGTAAACCATGACTAAATTAGGAGCCAGGATTCTATCTGCCCAGGTTTGAATCCTGGCTCTATCATGTACTAGATGTGTTACTAAGTAAGTTACACAGCTTGGGTAACCTTTCTTCTGCTCCTTAGTTTCTTTATCTTTAAATGGGAATGAGATGATAACAATACTTGCTGTGGGTTGTTGTGAAGATTAAACGTCAGATGCTTAGAAAAGTACCTGGTATCTAGTAAGTACAGTATAATTGTGGATTGGGATTGGTATTAGCAGAGAGCAAAGCAGGTAAACTTTTGTTGTGTTTTTGAGTGACTAGACTGAGTTGGAGAGAAGTAAAGGAAGAAAGAGAACCATGTGACAGCAAATCCTGATTGTAGCTTGCTTACTGGCACCTCCCTCCCTCTCTAATCTCACTTAAATCACCAGGCAAAGCAGAGGTGGTGAATGGGAGTATAAGGGTTGTCAAATTAGGATTCTGTTGTAGTGGCCACACTCACTGTTTGTTCTCAGAACCTGGATTAAACACCAGAAGTATACTTTTTTTTTTCTGATTTAAGCATTCAAAGTATAAAATGACCTTAGGAATTTATAGTTTGTAAGCTTATTAAAAGTAGCCCCACAAATGCCAGTGTTACCATACAATTTAATGAAAGGGACGCTTGGACTATTAGTTAGACACACCAGTTAAAACAGTGAGCAAATTACCTTTGTTAAACATGGCTCTGTTCAGTCCCTGAGATTCAATACTTTCTGTTGTTTAGAGTGGAATCAATGACAATTTGGGAGTAGCCTCCAGTTCAGTTTTCCAGTTACTTTTCCATTTCAGACATACATTTACCATTAAGAGGGAGGAGGCACATTTTGAAAGCATATCTTGAGCACCTAGGAATACTGTAGTCAGTCTGTTCACATGATGGATGTCCCCATGATGATGTCCTTCAGTTGAAAGCACAAAGATGTGAAAGAGATCTAGAGAGGGTGGACATTTTACTGGGCATTCTTTCTTTGTTGAACATAACTAATGTGATTATTTTTGCCCTATTAGGAGCTCTTGTCCCTGGCAAAGCGGAAGCGCAGTGACTCTGAGGAGAAGGAGCCACCTGTGAGTCAGCCTGCAGCCTCGTCAGACTCTGAGACGTCTGACAGTGATGATGAGGTGGGTGTGGAGGGGCTAGGCCTGTGGGACTGTTGGATATTTGAGGACCCTGAGTTGGTGACTCCTGTCAGCCTCATTTGCTTAAACTGAGACCTACAGCCTAAGAGCTACAAAAATTTGTTAGGGACAGAAAATTGTGTAAGGAAAGCTCTTGAATGTCATTCATTGGACTGCTAGTTAGTTACCTAGTGGGTCCAACTGCAGGGCATTTTAGCCCATTCTTTAGCCTTGTTTTCAGCCTTTTTGCAGAAGGGACACAACTTATTAATCATCTTTTCTTTTTCTTTCTTTTTTTTTTTGTCATCTTTTTAGTCTCACTTTCATATTAGAAAATAATTTCTATCAGGAATGCCATATTTTAGTGGGAAATACTTAGTAAGACAAGAAGCTTTCTTTATGATGACTGATTTGACATCCGTCAGAGTGATGGTGTTAACTTTAAAGGAAGAAAATCCATCTGTTCACCAAGGTGACTTTCCCAAACTACCTACCAACAAAGCCAGGCCCTAAAAGATCTAGAACCTTAATGGAAGACAGGGATAGGGGCGGGGGTGGTGGTGTTTGAAGCACTTTTACACGCTCTTTGTTTGATTTTAAACACTTTTTTCCCCTTAGTAATTTCCTGGAGAGAAGCTGGATATCTCTTTTGTGTTTAATCTCTTACCCTACAGGGAAGTATTTTTTAACAGTAAAGTAAAAGACGTTTATTAAATATAATGAAATTCAGTTAACAACTGAACAGTGTTTACCAGTGCCCCTGCATGTGCAAATTGGGAATGATTGCATTCTGGTTGACTGTAGTGATGTTCTCTTAATCTTCAATAATTTAGTAGACCTAAAATTTCTTTCCACAACAAGAGGTAGTGAATGTTTATTTTTTTGTTTTGTTTATTTTTAATGAAGGAACTTTAATTCCTCTCAGATTGATAAAATAACCCAATCTGTGAGAAAATCAGTGGGGTCTATGAATAAATTTGCTTTTTTGTATTGTTTTCTTTTTTCTTTTTTTAAATGCATAGACAATACAGGAAAATCTTGAAGTAGTTCCCTCTCCCACTATTCCTACAACTACTTTTGTTTTTCATGTTTCAGAAGTCAGCTGTTGTGGTTCCCCTCACCCCACTCAATATTCTATTAATTTTGAATCTGTGTTGTGTCTAGAATACCCTGTAATGTGTTTTTGGTCTTTGTAGTTTCTTAAGCTATAAGCAATTACCATCCTTGGAACTCATTCATTCTCCATATTCCTATTGCTAGATCAGAGTCCTAAGTATGCAGTTAAAGAGATGTTTTCAAAATGTGCCCCCTCCCTCTTAATGGTAAATGTATGTCTGAAATGGAAAAGTAACTGGAAAACTGAACTGGAGGCTACCCCCAAATTGTCACTGATTCCTCTCTAAACGACAGAAGTATTGATTCCCTTCATCCTTTTTAGGTGCTTCTACTAGGAGAGCAGAGTGTGCGTCAACTCCACAGCATTAGAGGAGCTCAAAACTTGTAATAGAGTAGATCCAGGCTTGGTGTAGTGGCTTGCACATGTAATCCTAGCACTTTGGGAGGCCGAGGTGAGAGGATTATTTGAGGCCAGAAGTTCTAGCCTGGGCAACATAGTGAGACCCTGTCTGTACAAAACATTTTTTTAAAAATTAGCTGGATGTGGTAATGCGCACCTGTAGGCCCAGCTACTTGGGAGACAGAGGTGGGAGGATTGCTTGAGCCCAGCAGTGTGAGGCTGCAGTGACCTATGATGATGCCGCTATACTCCAGCCTGGGTGACAGAGTGAGACCCTGTCTCTAAAAAAAAATACACTAGATCCAGGACCATAAAGTCCTTTAGAGTTCCCTTTGTTACTTGCAGCTACTTAATGAGTCAAAAAGTCCTCACCTTAGAATATTACTGAACTATTATGCACTTATTGGAGAAAAAGCTGACAGGCAAGCTGCACCCTGCCTGGTAGAAAATGAGGCTTTCAGTGACTTTTCCCCTGCAAGGTTCTTAGCTCAGCTGCTGCCTTCAGGTCCCAGCCCTCCAGGCCCACTCTGGGAAGAGCAGTGTCTCTGCTCTATCATGGCCATTCTGAAAGATGCCTGTTCTTTGGTTTGCATCATGTCTCTTTGACCCTTAGCACAGAGCACCTGAAGTTAGAGCAAATATTTCATTATTTTGTATAATTAAGAAAGTAACTATTAAAACATTTTTTTCAAAAATCCTGCCAACCGCTGGAGAACTTAATGGTATTACTGTGAATTGAGATTTGTGGCTGCTGTATTTTAGGTTGGATAGGGGACTTCTGAGAGATCCTTAGATAAAAAGCTTGAGACAGTGGCTCTTGTTTTTTTACCTCTCTCGTAATGAATATTTATACATCTCTCTGTGGGAAAAAAACACATACTAAAGGATTTTGTTGTGTCTTTCATTTCAGTTTTGGCTTTTATGTCTTTATTACCTATAAATTGCCTTTTAGAAATTTGGTCGTTCAAATGGCAATTCTCAGTCACATGAAGCTTGCTTATACGAGAAGCTACTCTGAAGTTTTTTCAAACTTATGTATGCCTACCTTATTGTTTGTTGTCATTAGTGGAGCCATGAATATAGGTAGAAATGTTTGTCCTTTAGTAGGACAGAAAATTGGTCAAGAACAACTTAGTTAAAAGGTCAATGGGTAGTTTGTTATAAGGAGAGACGTGCACTGATTTTAGAGCAGGAAGGTATCCAGCTCATTGATGGTGGGGAGGAGAAATGGAGAGAAGTTATGAAAGTTTCCTATTCATAAAAAAGTGGGTACACTGGACATTAAGTATAAAAGTCCAGTTAGTGAGAGAATAAGTAGATGTTTCATATATAGTATCTTTGCAGGGGGAAAAACCTAACTTTAATGACAGAGACTATACTTGTCTATTATTTTTTGGTAAATGAATTATTCTTAACGATATCTTGAGGCACCTGTGAAAATAAGAAGCAAAGTTATTTCTGTAATGCTTACATTGATCAAGCCTGGGAAATTGGAAAGTACACCTCAGTGATTGAAGATCATAATGCTGTGGTGTGGCACTTTGGTGCTGTCACTTCTTGTCCCTGAAAGCATTTGATAGGAGAAGAAGCACCAAGGGTGTAAACAAGAGTGAGGAGACGGAGGAAAGCTAGCAGTGATTCAGTCATGGGTTGGGGTTTAAAAAAAATGGCCAAAACAAAGAAGTCCACTTGTTAAGAGGAACAGGGTCCTACATCAGATAGTTCAGAGTCCTTTTTAGAAACAGGGCAGAGCATGTAAAAACCAATAGCTGCCAGCTAGATAAGAAAGAAACCTAGATTTTTCACTGCTTACTAGTAAAAGTTACTTTGGATACCAAAAAAACTTTGTTGTTCAAAATTGAATATAACTGTATTAGACAAAGTGAGGAAAAGCTGAAGTGTGTTCTAATACCCCCTGCCTAAGCAAGAATTATTTTAAAAAGCTTCAACTGGGCGCAGTGGCTCACGCCTGTAATCCTAGCACTCTGGGAGGCCGAAGTGGGAGGATTCTTTGAGCTCAGGAGTTCGAGACCATCCTGAGCAAGAGCAAGACCCCGTCTCTACTAAAAAAAAAAAATAGAAGGAAATCAGCTGGACAACTAAAAATATACAGAGAAAAAATTAGCCGGGCATGGTGGCACATGCCTGTAGTCCCAACTACTCGGGAGGCTGAGGCAGTAGGATTGCTTGAGCCCAGGAGTTTGAGGTTGCTGTGAGTGAGGCTAATGCCACGGCAATCTAGCCAGGGCAATAGAGCGAGACTTTGTCTCAAAAAAAAAAAAAGAGCTTCATGTGTAGTCTTATTTTCAACATTTTTGAGAAATAAAAACATTTAGCCCAGCCTTATAGTTCAACACTTGTCACATATGTTTCCTCTTCCCCAGGACATTTGTCAGCCTTCCCAGGTTGCCTTTATGCCCCCACCTGCCTCTTCAAAGATTCTGATCTCTTCTTGTTTTTCCCCCCATTCCATTTTTTTCTACGTAATTTCTTTCTGAAGCTTCTTCCTTCTCTTTTTCTTATCCCAGCTGATGTTTCAGGCTCTCCAACTTTGATCTAATTGTACTACTATTCACACTCTATTAATCTCTTGTTGGCTCTAATATTTTTATCAATAGAAAAAGACTAATAGAACATTCTGAAAAAGATAATCCTACAGCCTGTCTTTTGTTTATAAATTTATTTAGCTATCAGCTTTTCCAAGAAATCAGCTTAGATATCTAAGTGCATTTATTATCACTTTACCATATAGAAAATACGTAATTAGCACGTTTCCAATAAAGACCTTCACTGCTGAGCTGATATTTTCCTGTCTATATATTGGTTTAGTAAAGTTTTTATACACACATTTCTGTAACAAGATGTTTCACGTGGGGATGAATCATCCCAATACTGAAACTAAAGTCTTGAAAGTTTAGAATATAAAAACACTATATTTGAAAAAATTTTGATAGTAACTTTTATATAGGGTAGTTTTTCTTGTTGATTTAAAGCCATGACTATACTGAGCCAGGTGCAGTGGCTTGCACCTGTAATCCCAGCTGCTCGGGAGGCCAAAGTGGGAGGATCGCTTGAGGCCAGGAGTTCCAGACCAGTTTGGACAACATAGTGAGACCTCATCTCTACAAAAAAAAAAAAAATAAGAAAAATTAGCTGGGCATGGTGGCATGCACCTGTAGACCTAGCTACTCAGGAGGCTGAGGCAAGAGGATCACTTGAACCCAGGAGTTTGAGGCAGCAATGAGCTATGATTGTACCACTGTACTCCAGCGTGGGTGACAGAGTAAGATCCTGTCCCTTTAAAAGAAAAAAAACCAAAAAACAAAAAAACTAGCACTCTGGGAGGCCGAGGTGGGAGGATTGCTTGAGCTCTGGTGTTGAGACCAGCCTGAACAAGAGTGGGACCCTGTCACTACTAAAAATAGAAAAATTAGCTGGGCATTGTGGTGTGTGCCTATAGTCCCAGCTACTCGGGAGGCTGAGGCAGGGGGATTGCTTAAGCCCAGGAGTTTGAGGCTGCAGTGAGCTATGATGATGCCACTGTACTCTACCCAGGGTGACAGTGAGACTGTCTCAAAAAAAAAAAAAAAAAGAGTCATGACTACAAATGGCAGTTCTCCTACTATGAAATAATGCTTTCCAAAATATCGAACTGTGTGGTACTGCTTTTTACAGCTTTTCTTTCTTCTCCACTATAGGTAAGATGTGACCATTGTGCTCATCTCTTGGTAATATTCTCTACTTCCAACTCTGTGTCTAATCTGCTCTGGGGTCAGGAAACCAGGATACCTAGTAGAGTTTAGGTTGGAATATCCTGCTTTAGTACTTGAACTTAGTGACAGCTATTTGGATTGTTCATGACCCTTATTTTTATATACTTCTTGGCTCTTGACCATGTAGACATCCATACAGTAGCACTTAATTAAAATCTCATCACAAGAATTATGTTTGGAATAATAAGGTGATCTTCATGGACCACTTGATCAAATTTGTTTACAAATCAAAATTGAAAATTGTTTACAATTTTGGTATTTCCTACCAAATAATATAGTATTAATTGTACATTTTTTTAGTATCACTTATGTTTCATTTGTGCTTTTGTGTCCAAATCAGACTAAAAATTTTTGTGATTGAGTGCAGGGATTCTTCATGCTTTCCAGTTAAATGTATGTGATTGCTTGATTATAAAATAGAATAGTATCTTTTGTATTTTGTCTGATTAATTACACAGTAGAAGGGAAAAGAAAGTTATTCTTCATGTTCTTTGGGCTAACATTAGGTTGCATTAACTCTTAAACTCCTGACCCTTTTCTGTCTTCACAAAAAAACACCTAAATCAGGAGCCATGCACTCTCAAACACACCTCTTTCTGGCCACTGTCAGTATCTAGAATAATGACTACAGAACCCTTCTGACAATTGCTTTGACTTGGTATAACATTCAGTTCGTATGGAATCGAACAACACTAGGAGTCTTAGAGATCATCTGGACTCCCTATTCCACAGATAAGAAAACAGAGGCTCCTGAAAGTTCTGATTTCCTTTTTCTAAAATGGTACCTTGCATTTACATAGAACTTCATGGTTTCTAAGGTGCTCTAAACTTTTCTTATTTTGTCTCCTTTTGGTCTCACATACCCTGATAAGTGGTCAAGGCAGCATTATTGCTACTTTACACATAAGGAAACAGTCTCAGATTAAAGGCTTGGGCTGTCTCCCATATCTTTTGACCCCTAATCCCAGTGTAGTTTGTCACTAGCCCAGCTGTTATTCTTTAACCCTATGTACTTCAAAGTATTTTATTTGTAAAACTCTCAACTTGTAAATTCAGTTCAGAGTAACTGGGCGGGAGTGGTTTCTGCTCTGGGTCCTGAGGCCTAGGAATATGGGTATTCCTTGGCCATTAGAGATAATTTCCTCTCTGAAATCTTGAAGTCTCTTTGCTTTTCTGCCTTTAGGATGCTCAGAGTACTCAGCATCTGAATGCCACCCAAGTCCGAAGCAACCACTCCCCACCCTGTGTTCCTTCCCATCTTTAAGCTGAGAGCCAGGAAGGACAGCTGCTTCCCAGAATGAAGAACTGCTTGTAACATTCTACACACACTCAGGATGGCATAGGGTTATGTAGCACTCACCTTCCTTGTATTGTTAGATAATTGCTGCCCATTAGAGTATCTGTTACATCAGTGAGAGTCAAATTGCTAATCTCTTGTAATTTATCAGATAGGAAAACATCTTGCATCCAGTCTCTGTTTTAGGTTTTATTCACTGCGTATTTACATAAGACTTTCTGGTGTTGTGTGTGGCTCCCATACATGTATGCTCAGGAAAGCAGTTCTGACAATGGATCCTTTCCTTTTCCCAGGTGGTTTTTCAGCAGCTGTCATTGGGGGATGCTCTGGCCTCCCAGAGTTCAGATGCACACCAGCAGGCACTTGTTTTCTCATTCTTGCATTATGCTTGGTGCATTTTACAGTTACAACAGAGCTTGCTTTTCAGTAGAGCTATAGTTCTCAAACAAATTAAGAAATGCCAGGTCATTTCCTCTACTGCCTCCTGGGTGGAGAAAGCATAAGACTGTTTCTTTAATCCTGTCCTTTATTCATTAGACGCCATCTACTACCACACTCTAGCAATGAAAGAATTCATTTTCCCTCTCTCAGAATCAAGAGAATAAGACTTTTGCAGGGATAGGTGAGCAATCTCTGGGCTAATGGCTGGATTAAGATATTAATTCTTTCTGCCACAAGTCTTCACCATCTGAGATTGCCCCCCCCCCCAATTTTAAGTGATTATTTATCTTTGGGTGGTAGAAATAGGGGTGATTTTTTTTTTGTTTAACTTTAAAAATGCTTTTCTCGGCCAGGTGCAATGACTCACACCTGTAATCCTAGCACTTTGGGAGGCCAAGGCGTAAGAATTGCTTGAGGCTAGGAGTTGAAGACCAACCTGGGCAACATAGTAAGACTCCATCTCTACAGAAAATTTAAAAAATTAGCCAGGTGTGGTGGTGCACACCTGTAGTCTCAGCTACTTGGGAGGATGAGGTAGAAGGATTGCTTGAACCCAGGAGTTCAAGGATGCAGTGAACTGTGTTTGCACCACTACACTCCAGCCGGGGCAACAGCGTGAGACCTGTATCAAAAAAAAAAAAAAAAAAAAAAAGGCCGGGCGCGGTGGCTCACGCCTGTAATCCTAGCTCTTTGGGAGGCCGAGGCGGGCGAGTCGTTTGAACTCAGAAGTTCGAAACCAGCCTGAGCAAGAGCAAGACCCCGTCTCTACTAAAAATAGAAAGAAATTAATTGGACAACTAAAAATATATAGA